>WNWK01037202.1:0-18659 GCA_009830355.1 Cherax destructor | reverse complement strand
ACTTTTCTAAAAACCCAAAATTTTAGGCAGATAAACTATTCTACAAAACATCTCACTGTTAGGCAGACTCAATTTTTAAACATAACATCTCAAATGTTAGGCAGACAATATTACTACATAACATCTCAAAATGTTAGGCAGACTAACTATTATACATAACATCTCAAATGTTAGAGCAGATCAATTTACCATAACATCTCACAATGTTGGGCAGACTAACTATTACTACATAACATCTCACAATGTTGGCAGACTCAACTATTAAACAAAATTCAAAATGTTAGAGAAACTACTACTAAAACATCTCACAATGTTAGAGCAGACTCAACTATTACTACATAACATCTCAAATGTTAGAGCAGACTAACTATTACTACATAACATCTCACAATGTTAGGGCAGACTCAACTTTTAAATACATAACATCTCACAATGTTAAAACAGACTAATTTTATTAAAAAAATTTTCCCCAAAATTGTTGGGAGCAGACTCAACTATTACTACAAAACATCTCAAAATTGTTAGGCAGACTCAACTATTACTACATAACATCTCCAATGTTAAAGAGACTCAATATTACTACATAACATCCCCAAATGTTGAGCAGACTCAACTATTACTAAATAACATCTCACAATGTTAAAGCGGGATTAACTTTTATTTACATAACATCTCAAATGTTAGAGCAGACTCAACTATTACAATAACATTCAAATGTTAGAGCAGACTCAACTATTACTACATAACATCTCACAATGTTAGAGCAGACTAACTATTACTACATAACATCTCACAATGTTGGGAGCAGATTTAATTATTACTACATAAATCTCAAATTGTTGGGAGCAGACTCAACTATTACTACATAACACCTCCAATGTTAAAACAGACCAACTTTTCAACATAACATCTCAAATGTTAGAGCAGACTCAACTATTACAACATAACATCTCACAATGTTAGAGCAGATCAATTTTTTTCTACATAACATCTCACAATTTTAAGAGCAGACTAAACTATTACTACATAACATCTCACAATGTTAGAGCAGCCCAATTATTACTACATAACATTCACAATGTTAGAGCAGACTCAATTATTACTACATAACATTCACAATGTTAGAGCAGACTCAACTATTACTACATAACATCTCACAATGTTAGGGCAGACTAAACCTTTACTACAAAAACTTTCTAAATTTGTTAGACAGATCAACTATTACTACATAACATCTCACAATTTTAAAAGGCAGACTAACTTTACTACATAAAAACTCAAATGTTAGAGCAGACTCAACTATTACTACATAACATCTCACAATGTTAGAGCAGACTAAAATATTACTACATAACATCTCACAATGTTGGCAGACTAAACCAACTAATAACATCTCACAATGTTAGAGCAGACTCAACTTTTACAACATAACATCTCAAAATGTTAGAGCAGACTCAATTATTACTACATAACATCTCCAAATGTTAGAGCAGACTCAACTATTACAACATAACATCTCACAATGTTAGAGCAGACTAACTATTACTACAAACCATCTCAATGTTAGGGCAGACTCAACTATTACTACATAACATCTCACAATGTTAAAACAGACTAACTATTACTACATAACATCTCAAATGTTAGAGCAGATTTAACTATTACTACATAACATCTCACATTGTTAGAGCAGACTCAATATTACAACATAACATCTCAATTGTTAGAGCAGATTTAACTATTACAAACATAACATCTCACAGTGTTAGAGCAGACTAACTATTACTACATAACATCTCACAATGTTAGAGCAGACTAAAAAAATTTTATTAATAACATCTCAAAATTGTTAGAGCAGACTCAACTATTACTACATAAATCTCAAAATTGTTAGAGCAGACTCAACTTTTATTTCATAACATCTCAATGTTAGAGCAGACCCCAATTTATTACTACATAACATCTCAAATGTTAGAGCAGACTCAACTATTACTACATAACATCTCAAAATTGTTAGAGCAGACTCAACTATTACTACATAAATCTCACAATGTTAGAGCAGACCCAACTATTACAACATAACATCTCAAAAATGTTAGAGCAGACTCAACTATTACTACATAACATCTCACAATGTTAGAGCAGACTCAACTATTACAACATAAAACCCTCAAATGTTAGAGAACTCAACTATTACTACATAACATCTCACAATTTTGGGGGAACTCAACTATTACTAAAAAACATCTCACAAATGTTAGAGCAGACTCAACTATTACTACATAACATCTCACAATGTTAGAGCAGACTAACTATTACTACATAACATCTCAAATTTGGGAGCAGACTAACTATTACTACATAACATCTCAAATGTTAGAGCAGACTCAACTATTACTACATAACATCCCCACAATGTTAAGACTCAACTATTACAACATAACATCTCACAATGTTAGAGCAGATCAACTATTATTACATAACATCTCAAAATTGTTAGGGCAGACTCAATTTATTACAAATAACATCTCAAAATTGTTAGAGCAGATTTAACTATTACTACATAACATCTCAAAATGTTAGGGCAGACTAACTATTACTACATAACATCTCAAAATTGTTAGAGCAGACTAAAATATTACTACAAAACCCATCTCACAATGTTAGGGCAGACTAACTATTACTACATAACATCTCACAATGTTAGGGAGACTCAACTATTATTACATAACATCTCACAATGTTGGGGGCAGACTAACTATTACTACATAACATCTCACAATGTTAGAGCAGACTCAACTATTACTACATAACATTCACAATGTTAGAGCAGACTCAACTATTACTACATAACATCTCACAATGTTAGGCAGACTAACTATTACCATAACATCTCACAATGTTAGAGCAGACTCAACTATTACTACATAACATCTCACAATGTTAGAGCAGACTAACTATTACTACATAACATCTCACAATGTTAGAGCAGACTAACTATTACTACATAACATCTCACAATGTTAGAGCAGACTCAACTATTACTACATAACATCTCACAATGTTAGAGCAGACTAACTATTACTACATAACATCTCACAATGTTAGAGCAGACTCAACTATTACTACATAACATCTCACAATGTTAGAGCAGACTCAACTATTACTACATAACATCTCACAATGTTAGAGCAGACTCAACTATTACTACATAACATCTCACAATGTTAGAGCAGACTCAACTATTACTACATAACATCTCACAGTGTTAGAGCAGACTCAACTATTACTAACATAACATCTCACAATGTTAGAGCAGACTCAACACACTTATCAACGTGTAACTCTTTTCAGCTCACGTTTTTCGCCAAATTTTCCTTCGTTCATTTTTTCGTGTTCGAAATATCACAGAAATTTTGATTTATTATCCTGAGTTAGTTTAGTTTTAATAATATTAACAACTATTAACTTATATTTGTGTGCAATTAACCGACACTAAGAAAAATAATAATAGGAATGGCAGCGCAGGGGGAGTGTATGGCATCTCAGGGGAGTGTATGGCATCTCAGGGGGAGTGTTGGCACTCGGGGGGAGTTTTGGGGCAGCTCTGGGGGGGGCATTCGGGGAGGGGGGCAGCGCAGGGGGAGGGGTGGCGGGGGGGCCCAGCGCAGGGGGAGGGGCAGCCGGGGGAGGGGCAGCTCGGGGGGAGGGGTTGGGGCACTCAGGGGAGGGTATGGCAGCTCAGGGGGAGGGGGCCCAAGCAGGGGAGTGTATGGCAGCGGGGGGAGTGTATGGCACCCAGGGGGAGGTATGGCAGCTCGGGGGGAGGAGGGAAAACCCGGGGGGAGGTATGGCAGCCAGGGGAGTGTATGGCATCTCGGGGAGTGTATGGCACTCGGGGGAGTGTAGGGCATCAGGGGGAGTGGGGCGGGGGGGGAGGTATGGCATCTCAGGGGAGTGTATGGCACCGGGGGAGGTATGGCAGCTCAGGGGGGGGTTTTGGCGCTCAGGGGGAGGTATGGCAGCCAGGGGATGGCACCTCGGGGGGAGGTGGGACTCGGGGGGAGTTTTGGGGGAAAACCCGGGGGGAGGTAGGGGCACTCGGGGGAGGAATTCAGGGGGGAGTGTATGGAGCCGGGGGAGTGTATGGCACCAGGGGAGGTATGGCAGCCGGGGGGAGTTATGGCAGCTCAGGGGGAGTGTATGGCAGCTCGGGGGGAGGTGGCGGCGCGGGGGGAGTTTTGGGGCAGCTCGGGGGGAGTTTTGGGGCGGCCCCGGGGGGGAGGATGGCAGCGCAGGGGGAGTGTATGGCAGCGCAGGGGAGTGTATGGCAGCGCAGGGGATGTATGGCAGCGCAGGGGAGTGTATGGCAGCGCAGGGGAGTGTATGGCAGCGCAGGGAGTGTATGGCAGCGCAGGGGAGTGTATGGCAGCGCAGGGGAGTGTATGACAGCGCAGGGGGTATGGCAGCGCAGGAAGTGTATGGCAGCGCAGGGGGAGTGTATGGCAGCGCAGGGGGAGTGTATGGCAGCGCAGGGGGAGTGTATGGCAGCGCAGGGGGAGTGTATGGCAGCGCAGGGGGAGTGTATGGCAGCGCAGGGGGAGTGTAATACCTCACATTAGAAGGTGAGTGTTTGATCCTTCGCTACACTGCTTCTCACAAGATGTGTTGTCATGTGTTGTCACCAAGAACAGGAGAGTCCATAGATGTACTAGGTCACTAGTACGTGCTGCTCTACCCTGTACTCTAGATCTTAGTGTTGCTGTGTCCACGCACGCTTGTTCTGTTAATATAATAATAACATAAGAATGGAGGACACTGCAGAAAGCCTACTGGCCCATACGAGGCAGGTCCTTATCAAAACCACCACTACCCAAAGCTACCCAAGAATTTACTCCCGTACCCACGACACCAATCACACCCAGCCCCTCCCACTCATATTTGTCCAATCTCTTTTTAAAGCCACCCAAGGTCCTAGCCTCGATCACCCTACTCGGAAGATTGTTCCACGCATCTACAACTCTTTTCGAAAACCAGTACTTGCCTATGTCCTTTCTAAATCTAAATTTATTTAACTTAAATCCGTTATTTCTGGTTCTTACCTGGTTCGACACCCTCAGTACTTTATTAATATCTCCTTTCTTCATACACATCCTCATCCTCATAGCAGACATAGATAAAAACACCCAGCACACTTTTGTATCATCATTTGCAGATGACACTAAAATAAGCATGAAAGTCACTACGGTAGAAGACACTGAAAAATTACAGGAGACATAAGCAGGGTCTTCCAGTGGGCAGTGGAGAACAACATGACGTTCAATGGTGATAAGTTTCAGCTGCTTAGGTATGGAAAAATGAAGAACTCAAAAGGAACACTATATACAAAACTCAAGAGGGTCACCACATAGAACGAAAGGAACACGTAAAAGACTTGGGAATAATTATGTCTGCTGATCTGTCTTTTAAAGACCATAACAAGACAAAGATCACAACAGCCAGGAAGATGACGGGGTGGGTATTGAGAACTTTCAAAACAAGGAAATAATGCCGATGGTGACACTCTTCAAATCGCTAGTGCTCCTCACTTAGAATACTGCTCTGTGCTGACGACCCCGTTCAGGGCAGGAGAAATATCAGAGCTGGAACAAATTCAGAGATCGTTTACGGCTCACATTGAGCCATTGAAACATCTAAATTATTGGGAACGCCTTCAAGTCTTCAACATGTACTCATTTGAGCGGGAGGAGAGAGATACATGATAATATATCTTGGAAAGTACTTGAGGGCCTGGTCCCAAATCTGCACACTGCCATAACAACATACTGTAGTGAGAGATATGGGAGGAAGTGTAAAATAAACCCAGTGAGGAGCAGGGGTGCGTGGGGACAATACGGGAGCACTGTATTAACATCCGGGGTCCCAGACTATTCAACATCTTACCAGAAGATATCGAAACACGGCTGGAACCAGTGTAGAAGCCTTCAAGAGGAAACTGGACAAGTATCTTCATCGGGTGCCAGATCAACCAGGCTGTGATGGATATGTGGGGCAGCGGGCCCCAGCAGCAACAGCCTGGTTGACCAGGAAACCAGACGAGCCGGGCCCCATGGCCGGGTTCAGAGAGAATAAACCCCGAAACTCTTAAAAGGGTATATAAAAGGTATATCATCTACTTATACGCTTCGATGATATCTTCCCTCTTTTTCTCTCTCCAGAGGGGGAGATTCAACGCTCTAAGTCATCTTCATAGGGGAGATTCCTTATACAGTAAATAATTTAGTCATTTTTTTTGTATGTTCTCCAATGAGTCTATATCCATCCTGTAGAAAGGGCCAAAAACTGGGACATAATTCAAATGAGGTCTCACTAGTGATGTATAGAGCTGAAAAAAACTTTGGACTTCTGTTACTTATACTTCAAAAATTTCCTAGTAATCTGTTAGCCTTATTGCACACACTTGGCACTGTTGTCTTGGCTTTAGATTCCTGTTTACCATGACTCCCAAGTCTTTTCACATTCTGTATGATCAAGCCCCAACTTCACCTAGTTTATAAATTGGGGGTTATTTTCATTACCAAGGACAAGTACTTTACACTTGTCCACATTGAACTTCATCTGCCTTTTTTCAGACCAAGACATTAATTTGCCCAAAACCTCTTGGAGTTCATTGGTATCCTCCCAGAATGAATCATACGGCCTATTTTTTTATCATCAGCAGATTTATTCAGTCACTTGTAATTCCTTCATCAAGGTCATTAATGAAAATTATAACAACAGGGCTAAAACTGATTTTGGAACACCACTAGTGACTAACCCCCATTCAGATTTGACCCCATGAAGGGAAACTTTTGCTTTCATTTAAGCCATCCCTCTATCCATGCTAGAACTTTACCTCCAACCAGAGCTATTTTTTAAGTCTCTTGTGAGGTACTTTCGAAGGAAATAAATGGTAAAAAAATCCCGACACAATGGAAAGATAAACAAAAAGCATTTGAAAAGTGATTTTTGAAAAACTCTACCGGGATAAAAGAAAAAAAATAAATCCTATAAATACCATGTATTTTTTATCCAGGTAGATCTTTTTGGGATCGATAAAGTTTTACTGCGGGGGGAAAGTTGTCAAAAAGGATCACTTTAATTTATTTTTTTTTCCCCCGTATCGAAGGCTTTACTGAAACCCAAAATAAACAATATCATTTTTTTTATTACGTCTACTGCCTCAAATGTTTTATTGATGAACGCGTAAATTTGTCAGGCAGGAAACCCTCGTGAACCCATGTGAGATTCATTAATCAAATTTTACTCTTCAAGATGACTTCTAAAAATATCAGCTATAATTTACTCTAATAATTTGCCTACTTTGACGTCAGGCATTGGGCGGTAATTTGTGGAATGGACTTACATTAGCTATCTTCCACATCTCTGGCACAACACCAGTTAGGATGGACGTTTAAACAACTGTTAATGGAAAAAAAAACATAATCAGATAATGGATCCCTTTTTTGATCAATAAAAGGGTCACATTATACTGTTTGTGTTTATTTTTCCATTGTGTCGGGATTTTATACCATTTATTTCCACATTCGTTAATGGCTGACTAAGTTCCATTTTTCATTCTTTAAGACCCCGAAAAAAACTCGTCGGGTCCCGGGGACTTATTTTGCTTCAGTTTATCTATCTGTTTGATAACCATGTCCCCCGTGACAGTAATATTAGTTAATTTGAAATTTACCAGGAATTGAGTAATTGTTAATTTTAATCTCATTTATGTTTTCCTGTGTAAAAACTGACAAAAAAAAGTCAAAAAAGAGAACACATTTCCAGTTCGTTATCCGTCAGCTGTCCCTTCCCAATTTTCAGAGGTCCTACCCTTTTTCCCCCACCTTGTCCATCACTTTAAAAACCCTTTTTATTAGTCTTTTATTCATTAGCAACCTAAATTTCAATCCGTTTAGCCTTTTTAAACCCCTTTTTACTTTCTTTAAACTGAAATATTAGTCAATAAGGTTAACCCCCTCTTTGATGCGCCTATAAATTCCCCTTTTTTTTTCCCCCCAATAGATGTTTTGCCTTTGTTTAAACCCCGGGGTCGTTATTATTTTACCTAATTTCTCTCTGGGGGAAAATATATATTTGCAGTAAGCATGATCATCGTCAATAAACTCATTAGTTAGATTACCCCAATCGAGATTAGACAGAACGAAAATCGTGGACTTTTACCGTATTATCCCTATTCTGGTACTCGCAGGTTTTTAAAAGTAAGGATTTGTGATCACTTGCCCAAGCTCTTCATTTATCTCCAGATTATTTACAAGGGGTTTCTTTATTTGACAAGACTAGGTCGAGCAAATTATTACCTCTGGGAGGCTCCGTCACACACTGCTTCAGGAAACAGTCCTGAACTTCTTCCATAAAGTCACTGACTCCAGATTACCGGTCAGAGAAGTCCAGTCTATTTGATAAAAATTTAAAATCCCCCACTATCACTACGTTATTGTGTCTAGAAGCCCTAACAATGGTCGAATATATTGACCTCCACGACTTTGGGGCTCTTCACACCAACTCCAAGACTGAGGGACTGATTATCATATTTTGATATAGTTCTACTGTCTTCAAATTATGTCCCAAATTTGTATTGATAAAGCCACTGGATGGCGAAACGTCTACAATATAGATACCCAGATGTTGCACATGTGTCTTAATTTCATCTTGTTGGTAGATACCATTCTTGTACACCTGAGGTGTTGTTTGGTGTGAGGATACACAGCAGGTGTAGCGCCATTGGCACCTGGCCCCAAGGTGACACATCTGGCCCCATGCTCCTGCTCCCACCCGGGAACCGGGGGACACACCGGGCCCCCTGCCCCACACCTAGTGAGTAGACGCATAGGGGGGCGTCTCTTTTAGTAATATCAAGCCTTTTTTCCCTTATTTATGTGGTTTGAGATACTTCTAGTGTCACGGGGTTGCCCCTCTTTTTGACTTTGGTTTGGATCCATTTAATTCAGTATATCTTCTAGCTTCTTTCGTAAAGGGCATGACTAACTTGACCCCGTTGATTTATTGAAAACGTTTGGGTTTTTGGGACCTTGATCACTCCGAAGTGATCAAGATCCCAGAACCAAGGTTTTTAAAAAAAGATCCAGTTGATATTCTTGTTAAAGTTAAATTTGATGAAAGCTCCCATGACACAGACCAGTACCCCCATTTCCCACATCATAAAATCTTCGAAAGAGTGATGAGGCGGCAGATTACAAAGTTCATGGACCAGCACAACCAGCATAACCCGAACCAGCATGATTTTAGAGGGGACGATCATGCCTGTCACACTGCTGAACCATTATGACAATTCCGGGGCTTTGGGAAGACGCCCAAAAACGCAGATGTGATTTACACGATTTTGAAAAGGCGTTTGAAAAAGGGATCATGGAGTGATAGCGCAAAAAATGAGGGCCATGGCTTGGGGAAAGGTAGGCGATGGATTTTGGGTTTCCCAAAAACAAAGAACACAAAAAGTGGGGAACAGGCGATCCAGCACAGCGAGGAAAAAGCTCAGTGCCCCAAGGCACTGTCCCACCTCTGCTGTTTCATCCTCATAGCAGACATAGATAAAAACATCCGTCAATTTATATCATTATTTGCAGATGACACAAAAATAAGCATGAAAGTCACTACGTAGAGGACACTGAAAAATTACAGGAGGACATAAGCAGGGTCTTCCATGGGCGGGGAGAACAACAACGTTCAATGGTGATAAGTTTCACTGCTTAGGTAGGGAAAAAATGAAGAACTAAAAAGGAACACTATGCAAAACACAAGGGGGTCACCAAAAGAACAAAAGGAACACGAAAAAGACTTGGGAAAAATTATATCATGATCTTTTTTTTTAACGACCATAACAAGACAAAGATCACAACAGCCAGGAAGATGACGGGGTGGGTATTGAGAACTTTAAAAAAGGGGAAATAATGCCGATGGTGACACTCTTCAAATCGCTAGTGCTCCCCACTTAGAATATTGCTCAGTCTGAGGGCCCCCGTTCAGGGCAGGAGAAATATCAGAGGGGAAAAAATACAGAGATCTTTTAGGGCTCACAATGAGCCATTAAAACATCTAAATTACTGGGAACGCCTTCAAGTCTTGAACATGTACTCTTTGGGAGCGGGGGAGAGAGATACTACGCGATAATATATACCGGGAAAGTACTTGGGACCTGGTCCCAAATCTGCACACTGCCATAACGGTTTCAGACTATTCAACATCTTAGCAGAAGATATCAAAACGTGGCGGGAAACCCAGTGTAGAAGCCAAGAGGAAACGGGACAAGTATCTTCACCAAGTGCCAGATCAACCGGCTGTGATGGATATGTGGGGCAGCGGGCCTCCAGCAAACAGCCGGGTTGACCAGGAAACCCAAGACAGCTTGGCCCATGGCCTGGCCCGAGAATAGTGAAACCTTAAAGGAAAAAGAAAAGGTATGACTGTGTTTAGCTGGTCAGGTCCTGGGTCCACGCAGCCTGAACTTCGTTTAGGTCAACATCTGAGTTTGTCTTCGACCCCGTTGTATTTTGTGTCATATCATTATTGTTCGTGAATGTGAAGTCAAAGGTAATTTCTATAGAGCCAGCTTCACTATCTCCTTAAGACAAATTTATTACAGAAAATTAATAGTTCTTTTGTGAGACTTTTCTTTAAACTGGCTTGAATTCTTTTGCTATTACAGTATTTACTTTAGGCTTCCAATTTAGATGTCCTAAATCAAATCCCGGGTTTGAGAGATTTCTCCAGACAAATTCTTATTTTCAAAAGACTGGTCTTTAAACTGGTGTGAAGTCTGCCCCTTTTTGCAAACACAACTTGAAGTCTGCTCCTGCAAACAAAATTTGGGGAAGTCTGCCCCTGCAAACACAACTTGAAGTCTGCTCCTGCAAACACAACTTGACGTCTGCTCCTGCAAACAAACTTGAAGTCTGCTCCTGCAAACACAACTTGAAGTCTGCTCCTGAAAACCCTTGAAGTCTGCTCCTGCAAACACAATTTGAAGTCTGCCCTGCAAACACAATTTTCGGGAAAAAGGTCTGCCCTGCAAACACAACTTGACGGCTAAAACAAGATGAGTCGTGTTTATTTGCATCATTGAAACATTAAGGAAGAAACGTATAAAACTGAAACACTGCTCATGCAAACACTGTCGTGTATACAGTTTTTTTATAAATAATTCAAACAGTGAAAATAAAAAAAAAAATATGTAGAATCAAGACACTTATTGATGGAGAGGTTTCGTCACCTTTGGGCCCTTTTCCCAAATTCACAAGTGACGAAATGTCTTCTTCAAAAAATGTCCAGAGTGTGCATGTGTTTCTTTCCCCCACTCTGTTGCTAATATACCAGATTATACATCATAATTCAAACAATAAGCAAGAACAATACTTGTCATTAAAAGGGAACAAAACATGTACCAACACTGCCTCGCGTATACCCGGGGTTTTTTTTTTTTTTTTCCCCAAAATTTGAGGCAGTAAGGAGGAAGGTCGTACACTGGATAAAAAAACTTACAGTGAGGGAGTTTTCCGGGTTGTAAAAACCAAGAGCTTAAGGGTGGCTTCCCATCACAGCAGGTGACCCCCCTCACCATCTTGAATATTTTTATATTAACGGGTGCGCTAAATTTTTTAAGGGGGACACAGTGCCTGGGAATGGGAGGTAATCAGGGTTGCTCTGAGGAGAATTATAGCTTTCATTCCTGGTCTAAAGAGTCCTTCACCTTGAGAACCTTCAAAAAAGAGAAGTCATGCCAGTGATGCTGCTATTCACTTCACCAGTGTTCTCACGTTCTAATATTGCTGTATTTTCACAGCATTTTCCCCCAATCACAGCTGCAAAGCTACAGAGATCGTTTATTGCCCACATAGAAATAGTAAAGCATGTAAACTTTTGGGAACGCCTCAAAATCCCGGAAATGTACTCCCGGGAGTAAAGACAGGAAAATACCTAAAAACATATGCATGGAAGATACCTGGGGGTGATCCCAAATCTAAACAGTACCGTAAGGATGTACCGGAATGAGAGATATGAGAGAGATTTTAAAAAAGAAAACAATGAAAGCAGGGCACAATAAGAGAACATTTATAACATCCGTGGTCCAAGAATTGACCTGCCTCCCCAGGGGCCAGTAGGCCTGCTGCAGTGTTCCTTCTTTTTTTCTTAAGACTATTTAACCTGCCTCTGGTATCAGATCAACCAGACTGTGACGTCTATGTGGGCCAGTGGGCCGGAATAGCAACAGTCTAGTTGATTAAACAATACCATGATATCTGGTCTCAGACCGGGCTGCGAGGGTAGCAGAGACCCCCAAAAACAACCACAGTTACAAATTCCAGAGGACCAGCATCTCCAGTAGTATATTGTAAATAACAAGACACTCAGAAAGTCTCAACTACCACACAACGTTAGTTTCCACGATGTTAGGACTTTAGCGACTCTTCCATGTACGTCATTGTAGGTTAAATTACGTTTCGTTGCGAGAAAGTAAATTAAACCAAATCAGTGTGAATTTCACAGAAGAAATGCTTAACGGGGAAGTACATTGTGTTCAGTGTAAAAGTAAACACGGGGGCGACACCGGGAAGTACATTGTGTTCAGTGTCACAGTAAACACGGGGGGGAAAACTAACGGGGAAGTACATTGTGTTCAGTGTCCAGTAAACACGGGGACGACACTAACGGGGGAAACCTTTGGGGGCACTAACGGGGAAGTACATTGTGTTCAGTGTCACAGTAAACACGGGGACGACACTAACGGGGGGGGACGAAAAACCCCTTCGGTTCATCCGTTGGGGCCTTTTGGCAGTAAGAACTTTGTTTTTTTCCCTATTTAATTAGCTTCTTAACGGGTTTTCTTAATAGTATATTGTGAGATGATATTAGTGTACAGCTGTACACCGAATTGTATCTCAAAGTGTATGATACAAGAGGATATATATCTGTGTATATGCCAAAGTTATTCTCAGTGTTTACACTGAAGAGTGTCTTGTATACTTTTTAAGAAGAGTTTTCAGTGTAAAACATCGTGTACATTTCAATACGGGGGGTGTGTGTGTATATACACACCGAATGTCATCCCTCAGTGTATATACACTGAGAAGTTTTAAGAGGAGGAAGACTGTGAAGATGATGCCACCCCTTTGGGGGGTACAGAGGGGGACGGGCGGTGCTGGCACCCAGCAGCAGAGTGCCAGTCCATGTTATCCAGGACTCCTCACCACACCAATATTACCTCATTTCCCTTTTAGTGAAGTACTGAGGTAACTAAGTCGTTGCATAAAGTGAAACTTCGAGTCAGCTTGAAACTACTTAAGAAATCCCCCTTAATGCAGATCCTGAATCAGTTCAAAGTAATAATACATACTTAAAAATTTTTTTTTTTTATTAGTTACTTTCATTTTGTACATTTAAAAACTCCCACTTGATAACCCACGTCTAGTTCCTAAGTCGTCTATAAACACGAGATTAGTTTGCCCGAAATGCATCACATACTGGTGGCTTTCTTTGTGCCTAAAGTATTTTATTACAGGTAAATACATTACCTTATACGCAGAAAATAAATAAATTTATTATTTTTTATTAGTATTATATTTTAATCTTAGAAAACATGTGTAAAAATATCCCCAAGGGATATTGTTAAATGTTTTAAAACATGAAGAAATTTGCAGCAAATGGTAAAAATATTCTTAAATTAAATTTAATTCTCGCCTTGAGCCCCAAAACTCCGTTTCATCCCCTTTTTAAATTTTTAAGTGGAGCAGTGTGCATGATTCAGTAGATAGTAGTGAACCCGGGAGGGTTACATAGTCCGCTGCAACATTCACACACCCCTCTCTATTTACAAATTAACGTTATTTACTTGTAGGAAAATCTAGCCTTTTTTAAAAAAGAGACCACTAATAGCACTGACCTGCTACCACCAGGAGGCTCATCTGTCGACGAAGAAAAAAAAAATGAAAGGGAATTTTTAAAAAACCAGTATGAAAGTGTTTATTGATCCCCTAAGCAACACAAGAGTAGATGATCCAGATTATTTTTCATTACCCCTGCCCACCTGGTCAATCCCTGTATCCAACATAAGCATTAATTTCCCCCCAAAATTGAGAGGGGAAAAGGAAAACATAGCCACACATGCAGACCGGGGTAGATTCATGGAACTCTCTGTATATAAAAAAGCGCAAAATATCAATATTATGAGCACTCAACATACTTTGGAGGACGAACTTTGATCTAGACAAAATCACAGAGAAATTAAGAAAGGGGCAGCCATGCTCCTGGCACAAAGGTGGCAGTAAACCCCTGACAAACACTACAGAACAATAACTAACATCACACACCATAAAAATCTTTTAAGAGGGGGCTGAGACACCAAATTACAAATTTTATGAAAAAAAATGACTTGACAACCCAAGTCACAATTACTGGATAAAATGACAAAAATTTCAGAGGCTTTGGGGGAATCCCAAAAAGAGACGAAGTCTGCATGAACATCGCAAAAAATTTGGGACGTGATCATGCAGTGACAAACATACAAAAGATCAGATATAACAGGAAAAAAAAAAGGGAAATGGATTTAAATTTTTCCCAACAAATAGAACACGAAGAGTAGTTGTAAAAAAAAGTAATATTAACCCTTTGGGAAAATAGAAAGTTCAATACGTCAGACACAGTCCTGTACTGTTTCTCATCCTCCTCCAATAGACACAGATAAAAACGTAAACCACAACTTTGTATAGTTTTCGCGGACGGTACGAAAATTATCATGAAAGTCACCCAGTTTAAAAAGGGTTCTGAAAAATTGCAGGAAGAAGTAAACAAGGTCTTCCAATGGGCGGTGGAGAACAAATTGTTAATGGAACAAACCATTGAACATCTTTAAAGATATAAAAAATTCTCCAGTTGGCAGTGGAGAATAACTGACGTTCAGTAGTGTCAAGTTCCCCTGCTTCGAAATGGAAGGAATGAAGAACTCTAGAAAGACATTAGACAAAATGCAGATCACCCGATTGAACAAAAAGGGAAAATGTGAAAGATCTGGGGGTAATAATGTCAGCTTACCTTTTTTTTTAAACAAAGAAACAGTAAGGTTATATCACGAAAGCCAGTTAAGGATGTTTGGGTAATGAGAACTTTAAAAAAAAAGGGAAATAAGGTGATGACACTTTTCAAATCACTTGTTCTTTTACGCCCAAGTATTGTTCAGTGTTGACACCATTTTGGCCCATATAGAACCAATAAAGCATTTAAATTATGGGGAAAGCATCAAAGTCCTAAAATATACTTATCTTTAGATTTTTCCGGGGGGCATGCCCCCGCGGTGCAGTGCTCGACCAGGGCCCCCTGATGGATTAGGGCCTGATCAACCTGGCTGTTACTGCTGCATGCATGCAAACCAACATATGAACCACAGCTCAACTGGTCAGGCACTGACTTTAGGTATCTGCTACCCCCTAAAGATAGCAGGGGGCCCATTGGTAATCCCCATGTAGATGGGAGGCTGTTGGACAGTCTAGGGGCCTGGACACTTATTGTGTTTTTTCTTTACATGGCACCCATCTTGTTTGAGGAAGGACCCGATGCTGGATATGGTTTTTTCCTTGTTTTTAGCATATGAAAAGAAAACATTTTATTTCTTTTAATTTCAAATTTCTTTTATTTTTTTTTTCCTCTCACTCTCTCCTGGATCTTTATGATTCATATAACTTAAGTTCCTTTTTTTACTTCATGAGTCAGTTTTACTTTCGCATTTCAGAATCTAGGTCTTCAGAAGCTCAGTGATTCTTCACCTTTTTCAGGGAAACATTTCTGTTTTCTAGTTTACATATTCTCTTTTTTTTTCCTTAGTGGAATTTCCTTACATATCTCAACTGCCATTAAGAACATCTATAAAACCCCTTAAGAACATTATTTATTTGATCCCAATTTATGTTCTTGTTGTTAAAGTTAAATTTGGTAAAGGGGCCTTTTAATTGTTTGCATTTTGTTGGTCAGGACCCCCGCGTATGCAAGTTGGGCTTTATTAGGGTTTTTACCTGAATTAACCTCTTCGATATATTGTACCACGTCATCATTATTTGTGAAAATAATGTATTCTCCAATCTTTTGGTTCCCCTATTTGCTGTCTTAGGATGAATTTATTACAAAATACAAAAGCTCATGTGTGAGAATGTTCTGGGCTCCCTCCTTGGAGTATCTCTTCTAACATTTTTGATACATTCTTCCATTTTAAGTCTTAAATTGAAATCACATAGCAGGAAGATGTTTGTGGGGGGAGTTGAAGCTTTTCTAGACAGTAATCAATTTTGAGTTAGGGGGGGGTTAAAAAGGTTGGCTTTATACAACCCCCTTTTAAAAATGATAGGCTGGTTGTATCAACCAGTGCCGGCATACAACCAGTGACTAGGCTGGCTTGTATACAACCAGTGAATTTTCAAAGGCTGGCCTTTTATACAACCAGTGACTAGGCTGGTTGTATACAACCAGTGAACCTTTTAAAAAGGCTGGCTTGTATACAACCAGTCAAAAACGTTCCCAACTAAATTTTTCCGGCATTTCCTGGGCGAAATATGGCGGGGATAGATCAGGCTGCGAAACCTCCTTTTTTAAAATATAAATCAACCTTGGTGTGCTGTGTCTAGCACTAGGAATAAATATTAAGAGAGAAGTAAAAAATAAAGTGTTATAAAAAACCATAAAGCCTGAATAATCTATAACCCCTTATAACATAAACGTAGATAAGTGCTCTTATGGGGCAACGCAAGTGAAAACACTAATTAATATTGTAGTAGCCAGGCTTAGGGTTGGTTACAAGTACCGGCAGGTATGGAGCCATTGAGGATCAAACCAAATACAAAAAATGTGGCGTTGTGGTCACTATCTTGTATATTGTCCCCTTATTGAGGAATATAAAGATAGGGAATAACCCGTGATATGTCAGATATCTTATTAATGAAAATGAAATAAGACATATTAAACAAATTTCCCCAAATTTGCTTGCAAGAATAAGTCAACTGTAGATATAAATCCCGATGTATTCCTGTAAAATCTTTTGGGACTTAGTTCCTAGGTCTTTTTTGGGGCACATATATTGGTGCGTAACCCACCACAGCATGGGATGCACAAAACTAACCCACCACACATGGGATAGTCTCCAGGGACAAAAGGGAAAATCGGTGAAACATATCCCCCAGGTGCGCATCAACCGAAATTTTACCTGCAAAACGTGTGTTTGGCAAATTTAAGATTACTTTTCGGGATCCTCCCAGAGATGATAATCATTCAGCATTTTGTCAATCTCCCCTTTAGCAGAGTTGGGGTTAAATGTAAAAAACCCCGAAAGATGAGTAATATAGTTTAACTTGTATTTCAACTGTGTGTTACAATATCAATTTAGTATTATTCAAAAATTTTTTTTTTTTGTGTGTGTTTACGTTTCTCCAATTCGGGGAGATTTAAAGAACTAGTTTTGGGAGTGCCCCGGGGAATCTGCCTTGTTTGTTAATCACTTTTTTTTGAAAAATATTTTTCCCTTTGAACCCCAGATCACATGAATACGGGATCGATGATAAATTTTTTTATTCTGCCTTTCACGTGATCACTGTCCGTTACTAGCCTTCCTGCTGACCTAAGCAGTGTAAAAGGTCGCTTTTGAATAGGGAACGTCCCTTGCTCAGGGGACCCGCAGTTCTATTTCAGAGAGCAGAGGGTAGACAGGCAAGGCACAGGCTCTGAGTGTTTCCCCATACATTTTCGCCAAATTGTTTTAAACCCAAAACCACGTTTGTGTTTTTCCCCCAACCATGAGAAAACCCCACGACACACACCTGATGACTTTGAAAAAAAGGACCAGGTGTGCCATGATAACGACGTACACTATTCAGAGGACTTAATAGGATGGATATGGGAAGGTAAGAAACCCGGGGTATACTATATAAACACTTCTGTACTCCCCAGAAGTAAAAAATCTGTACAATATCACCAAGATGTACTTATGAAAAATTTTTATTATTAATTTTTTTATTAATTTTTTTATAATAAAAGAAGCGCTAAACCCACAGGGGTCGTAATTTTATGAAAGGGAAAATTGGGATTTTACATATCAATTTAAGACCCCCTTTTTAGGGGGCAATGCCCCCCCCCTCGACCCGGTCCCAGACTAGACCTCGTGGCTGATGGCCTGATCAAAACAGTTTGTAGGCGCCACAGCCCGGCTCAGCCGGTTTTAGGAAAGGGGCTTTAAGAACTTACCGTCAAATTTTTGGATGTCCCCCCCTTTTAAATAAAGGGTGTTGAAGAGTCTTGGTAATTTACATTTTTGAGTTATTTTTAGGGATTCACAGCACCCCTTGTAATGAAACTTTATATTAGTGTATGTACCCCCGACATTTTATTTGTTATATACTTAAAATGGCTTTATCTTTGTGCATATAGGGAGAGGTCAGTATCACTCTGCAGATACCGAGGGTGTATATTCGGTATACACAGCACGAGGTGGTATAAAACCCCGGGGGTGTTTTTTTCGTTATACACACAGAGAGCGTTTTCTTTAATACTTATCTTAAAATTAAAGAAAAATTTACGTTAGTGTCTAGGGGGAAATTCCGGTCTTAATA
>WNWK01037201.1:0-18660 GCA_009830355.1 Cherax destructor | reverse complement strand
AGCAGGCATGCAGGGGTGTAGCGGCATGCAGGGAGGAGAGGCAGAGGGGGGGGTTTCCCCCTTCAGGGCTGGTTCCCCCCCAAAAGGTTTAATTGTGATAAACAGGCCTGTTTTAAAAAAAAACCCAAAGAGGACCTTCATTATCATTATCATCTTCCAGATGCCTGAACCTTCAAAAAGGAAAAAAATGTTATAAATTTTGAATTATTTTGGGAAATTTTTTTTTTGTAACGGAAATTTTTTAATTATTTTTAGGGAAATTGGTTAATTTGAAAATTTTTGTTAAGTACTAGCCCCGGGGAAGGATTAACAATACGGGGGGTCCATAACAAATTTTAAGGTGAAAAAATTTATTGAAACATGGAAAAAAGTCATGTTGTTTGACTAACACGAGTTATTTGGGTAACCCCATCCATGCCTTAACAAATTACTGTAAAGAAATTGAATAAACTAAATGAGAAGGATCTTCCCCTTTCCATCCCTTTTTTTTGGGGAAGCTGTTGGTAAACAATTTTGGGTTTTTTTTTAACGCCAGGAATTTCCCAAACCTGTCTGGTTTAATTTTTTTAAGGCAAAAAAAATTGAGGAGACCAAAATTTGATATGAAAAACTGGGAAACTTTAAAGGGCCCAAAAAAAATTGGCTAAAATTAAACAACCCCCCCAAAAAAATTATGGAACAGCGAGGGAAATGTTGGGGGAGTAAGTCTTGGAGATCCATGTTTAGGGTGATGGGAAGTGTAAAGGGAAAAAGCAAAAACAGAAAGGGATTATAAATTTATTCAAAACCAGAGGAGATGGGAGGCAGAAAAAACCAAGGATAAATCTGTGGAGGAAGGTGTGGTTAACCCAAGGATAGGAAGGATGTTTAAAGTGGTGGGCTTAAAATCCCAGGTGGGTGTGTGTGTGTTGGTTGATTGGGGAAAAAAAGGTGTGAGCAAGAAAACACTTAATAGATCCAGAGAAACCAGTTAGCCAAACCTGAGTCTTGAAGGTGGGAACACAGTGCCTGCACTCTAAAAGGGGAATGACTACTGAGGGGGATTGAACTGTGAGTTTTTCTGGAAGACAGCTACTAATGATACTAGTAATTTTTTTTTTTTTTTTTTTGGGTTTCCCCGCCTTGGTGGAAGATGGCCAATGTGGTAAAAAAAAGGTATGGAGTAATGAATAAAAATTATGCAGCAATGAGAATGATGAAAGTACTGTAGTACAATATTTGTAAGAAAACAGCCTGGAAAATTTATTAAGTAATTGTAATAATGTCATTAGTTGTAGTTGCTCAAGTCTTATTAGTACTATTGAAATTACTTTTTTTGGGGGGAAACTTTGGGGGATTCCATACAAGAAGAAAAACAAACAGGTTACAGAATAAATAGGTCAAAAATACATTTTTTAAAAACTTTAATAGCTAGTAATACAGGAACCAACATACTGACCTCTAATCAGCTGCCATAATTGCTAAAAACCCCCACCACCACCACCAACACCAACCATCACAACCCAGAGCAAAATATTTCCCAAAAAATTTCAATTTTTTTTTTAACTTAAAGCTGTGTGAAGATAAGAACTATAATTTATTCTTGAAATGTTTCATTATAAATTGTACATAAAAACTGTAGTTCAAAATATTAACTTTTAAAAAATTTTTTACTTCAAAATTTTAACCCCTATATCTTTAATTAAGCCTACAGCAATACCATCACAGTGCCAGTTCACCCACTAAACTTCTAATGGTTTCTATATAACCATTTCTATAGTAATAACTTCTGCACCTCTTATCAGTGAAAGTTTATGCCCAGGTAGCTGCCATCCTTAGTTACCCCATTTGTATTCCAAGAGATCACTAAAGAACAGAGATACCAGTACAGTGGACCCTCGGTTAACGAATACCCCGGAAATCGTGCAATTATGTAAGTATAATTTTGTAAGTTCTTGTGGAAGTGTATTTTTGGGGGTCTGAAATAGACTAACCTACGTGAAATTTTTCCTTAAGGGAGTAAATTCGTTCGGTAATGGCACTTGAGCAGACTTCAGGAGTGAAGTTTTTACGAAACTCGGGGGTCCACTGTACTGAACATGCCATTTCAGTGGCCTGAATGATACGTTTTCCATTCTATAATTCTAATGTCTTGGTTATAAAATATAGGAGGGTATTAGCAACTTTGCTTCTGCTATTTAAACAGCCTTAGAAAACAGGAAGTATTGGTTAATGGATTCTTACCAGTTTTCCCAAAGTGAGGAATGAATGTTGCAGTTAGGAGAGTCAACTTTGGACCAACGTATTTGTGCCTTTCTAGAAAGGCAGCTAATGAGTAACAGTGAATGAATATTTGATTCTCTGCCTTAGTGGGAAACATGATAGCTGAAGGATAAATATTACAGTGGAACCCCGCGTTTTGGCCGAAATCCGTTCCAGAAGCTAGGCCTAAACTCGAAGCAATATTTCCCATAAGAAATAACGTAAATACAATTAATCCGTTCCACCTAAAAATATTCACAAAAAAATCATTTTTTTAAAGAATAAATACTATAGTTTTACATACAGAAAACAATGAGAAATAAATATAAAGAACTAATTTTAATGGATAAATGACCATTTAAATCAGTTTTACCTTTATTGAAGACTCTTGTTGGTGCATGAGAGAGGCAGGAGAGTTTGTTTGGAGGCAGGACAAGTTAGTCCTTCAACATGACACTAATATCAACTCTACGGCTCATTTATCTAGCACAATTCATCTAATATGAAATAATAAACAATATTAATAACATAGAAACATAATATATACTCTAGAATGAATAAAATATGTCATATGTCTCTCTCCCTAGCCGACAGTGTTGCTGTGTTGTTTGTTGTTGGGTGTATAAGGGCCACTGAAAGATAAGCCTTACATAGTGATGGCCGCTAGAGACAGCAGTGTTGTCAGTCGCCCTATATAACTCCAACAACATTGGAGGAGTCAGTTTTGTGCTGTTCTTTTCCTATCGATTAATTGCTTAACTTACTTGCTACACTTCATCGCTGGCTGGTGCTATAGCCTTTATCAACTCGTGCTGCTTTAGTATCGTACATATCGTAGAATCACTGAATCACTGAAGAAGGCACATTCTCCCCTCTCTCTTCCTCCTCCACTTTGGTACTTTGCTACAATTTCTTTCTTCAATTCTATCGTGTTTGTCACTTTCTTTACCAAAGGGCTGCCACTATGAAGTTTCTTTGGGCCCATGGTGGCTTATTTCACAGTCATAACCAATAAACAAGCACTAAACACAATGAATTTATTATGAAATGTTTGGATGAGCGCGCAGGGTAATGTTCACTCAAGGATAAACAAAGCTAGACTGGCTAACGATGCCTGCGCGAGGAGGCGCGCAAGCGCGGGCAGGCAGACAGGTCTGGTACGCCGGCCGAAAGTTGGGACAAAATTAGGCCGACAAAAGCAACCGAAACTTGAAGCAGCCGATACTCGGGGTGGCTGAAACTCGGGGTTCCACTGTATTATAATTATAATACAGGTGTTGTAAACAAATATAGAAAAGCTGTTGTAATACTTTACTGCCTAATTTACAGTCAACCCTTGGTTTTCATGTTTAATCCGTTCCGGAGGGATCGACTAAAACCAAAATCGACGAAAACTAAAACCATTTTCCCCATAAGAAATAATGGAAATTCAATTAATCCGTTCCAGAAACCTAGAAGTTCGAAAAAAAAAATTGGGGGGGGCCTTAAAGATAGATTTACATGCACAAATGAATGAACTCAATGTGGCACTTACCTTTATTGAAGACTGATGTTGCTGGATGGAAGAGAGGGAGGATGGGAGAAGGAAGAGACCCTATTTTTTGGAAGGGGAATCCCCCTCCATAAGGACTCTAGGTACCAAGTCCTCATCTGGGGTCACTTCCCTTCTTTGTCTTTTAATCCCACTAGGACCAGCTTGAGTCACTGCACACCTGTGGCACTAAATATCTGTCCAGAGAGCTCTGTGTCTGGCGTCTCTTTAAAATGTCCCTAAAATGGGAAGAGATTGTCATTGAACATGTTGATGAGACGGATTGCAACATCTTTGTCAGGGTGATGTTCCTCCACAAATGAATGCACCCTACTCCACATTGCACAAATCTCCTTAATCTCTGAAGAAGACACCTTACATCTCTCTTCCTCCTCCATTGAAGCAATTCCTGAGATCTGCTTTGATGTTGTTCCAGCTCAAGCTCTTTCAGCTCTTCAGTGGTTAGATCTTCATTGTGGTCCTCCACCAACTCTTCCACATCCTGGCTACTCACATCCAACCCCATGCAATTCCCCAATGCCACAATATTTTCCACAACTTCCATAGGCTCCTCAGGGTCAGCCCCAAACCCTTCAAAATCCCTCTCTGGGACACAATCTGGCCACAACTTTCTCCAAGCAGAGTTCATCGTCCTGGAAGTCACTCCCTGCCAAGCTTTATCTATAAGGCCTATGCAATGGAAGACATTGAAGTGATCCTTCCAGAACTCTTTTAGGGTCAATGCAGAGTCACTGGTCACATCAAAGCACCTTTGAAATATTGCTTTGGTGTACAGTTTTTTGAAGTTTGCAATGACCTGCTGGTCAATGGGCTGGATGAGAGGAGTGGTGTTAGGAGGCAAGAACTTCACTGTTACAAATTTGAAATCCTTAGACATTTGGTCTTCCAAGTCTTGAGGATGAGCAGGAGCATTGTCCATTACCAGGAGGCGCTTAAGTGGCAATTTATTGTCCAATAGATATTTCTTCACTCTGGAGCCAAACACTTGATTAAACCATTCCAGGAAAATTTCCCTAGTGACCCATGCCTTAGGGTTAGACTTCCAAAACACACAATTTACTCTTGTCAACACTGTATTTCTTGAACACACTGGGAATTTCAGAGTGATACACCAGTAAAGGCTTCACTTTGAAATCTCCACTAGCATTACCACACAACATTAGAGTTAGCCTGTCTTTCATAGGCTTGTGTCCTGGCATTGCCTTTTCCTCCTGCGTGATGAAGGTCCTCCTTGGCATTTTCTTCCAAAAGAGGCCTGTTTTGTCACAATTAAACACTTGTTGGGGTTTAAATTCTTGTGCCTCAACATATTCTTTAAAGTCACGCACAAATTTTTCAGCCCCATGTTTATCTGAACTGGCACCCTCACCATGCCTTACAACACTGTGTATGCCACTTCGCTTCTTGAAGTTTTCGAACCAGCCTTTGCTGGCCTTAAATTCATCATCAACACTGGTTTCAGGCATTTTCTTGACAAGATCGGCATGCAACTGCCTTGCTTTTTCACATATGATGGATTGCACAACACTATCACCCACTAGCAGTTTTTCGTTTATCCACACCAACAACAATTTCTCAATACAGTGGACCCTCGGTTAACGAATACCCCGGAAATCGTATAATTATGTAAGTATAATATTGTAAGTGCATGTGGAAGTGTATTTTTGGGGGTCTGAAATAGACTAACCTACGTGACATTATTTCTTAAGGAAGTAAATTCGTTCGGTAATGGCACTTGAGCAGGCTTCTGGGATTAAGTTTTTTCGTTAACCGAGGGTCCACTGTATTTTCAATTGACTGTGGTCTCTGTTTCGTTATTGTATTCACCCCTTTCGCAACATTAGCTTCAGTGATTTCTTTTCTCTTCGCCACAATGGAACCGATGGTTGATGGGACCTTTTTGTATATCCTGGCGAGCTCGGCAATACGTACACCACTATCATATTTTTCTATTATTTCTTTCTTCAGTTCTACGGCATTCCTCACTTTCTTTACCAAAGAACTGGCATTAGGAGCTTTCTTTGGGCCCATGGTAGATAATTTAGTAGTCACACACAATAATCAAGGGCCAAAAACAATGAATTGTTAATAAATGTTTTGTATGAACTCCCATGATGATCACTCAAGCATAAACAATGCTAGACTGCATGACAATGTGCGTGGGTGGTGGTCTTGCGGCTTTGTATGTGCGCTGGGCACATGGACAGGTTCCGTACCATCGACGAAAACTGAGACAATCACCGAAAACTAAGACAATATTTCCACGAAAAAAGTGCCCGAAAACCAAAATCACCGAAAACTGAGACACACGAAAACCAAGGGTTGACTGTACTTCTGCATTTCCCAAAGAATAAACATCAGTTTTTCCTATACAGTGGACCCCCGGTTTACATAATTAATTCATTCCAGAATGCTGTTCAAGTGCCGTTACCAAACGAATTTGTTCCCATAAGGAATAATGTAAATTAGATTAGTCCTTTTAGACCCCAAAAATACACTTACAAAAGCACTTACAAAAATACACTTACATAATTGTTCGAGTATGGAGCAGTACGTATACCGGGGGTCCACTGTATATGGTTATGCTGGAATCAAGGTATGCCTCTCATCTTCCCAACTGCATTTATGTCACCTTTGTGCTTTATTAGCAAATAAAACAAGCTACACAACATGAACTTTGATCTCCGTTAAATCCACATACAGTAGGGCCCCACTTTACGGCATTTCGCCTTACGGTGTTCCGCTAATATGGACATTTCAAATTATAACCAAAACTCTCTATATTGCTCTCCCCACCTGACTTTCTAATAGGGTCACCGCACCCCACCCAGTTTGTTTACATTCTCCATGATCATGTCTCTCCATTATGTCTGGAAACTTTCAAAATTTCAAGTGTTTTAAAGTTATTGCATATTTTATATGTACTCTAATAATTATACTAATAATAATAACAATAATAATAATAATAATAATAATAATAATAATACTTTATTTAGACATGGTACAATGATACATAGTTGGGTAGACATGATACATAGGTATTAATGAGATGTACATGCCAAAAGCCCCTAATATGCTGTGCATTGCGGGCATTCTTAGGAGTATTTAATTGTAGACTACATGGTAAAAAATTATGGTTGATAATTTATAAAATAAGTATAATTGTGTATCTAAGTTATAAAGTTTGAATATAAGTTGAACATAGCAGTTAATTGTAGCAATGCAACTAACTGAGTGAGATAATTTAAAACAATTAATTGCATTGCAGTTACAGTTTACGTGGTCATTATAATGTAAATGTTATAGAAACAGTTAGCTTAGTATGTATTATTCATAACAGGTTTTTACATTTAAGTGATTATTCTACTTTGTTGGGAATGTTTGATATTGAGCATTTAGGTTTGGGTGAGAAGGTGGTTTTTTAGCATCGTTTTGAATTAGGGTACAGGCAGGGTTTCTTTGGCAATGACAGGTAATGAATTCCAAATTTTTGTGCCTTTTATATGCATTGAGTTTTTACAGTGTTAGATGGACACTGGGAACATCGAGGAGTGATCTGTGTCTAGTGTTATGGTCATGTGTCCTGTTAAAATGGTAAGGAGAACTTTGAGTGGTGGGTTAATATTTGCATAGAGTGTTCTATGTATGTAATAGGCACAGTAAAAAGTATGAATGTCTTGTATGGTGAGTAAGTTTAGGTTTTTGAATATTGGTGGAGTATGTTGTCTGGAGTGTGAATGTGTTATCATTCTAACTGCTGCCTTTTGTTGGGTTATTAGTGGTCTGAGATGAGTTATTGATGTAGAGCCCAATGCACAGATTCCATAGGTGAGGTAGGGGTAAATGAGTGAGTGATATAGGGTAAGGAGAGCTGGTTGTGGAATGGAACATTATACCGTATCTTGGATAGTATTCCCACGGTCCTTGAGACTTTCTTGGAAATTTGTTGTATATGTGTCTGAAATTTGAGGCCACTGTCAAGATGGATTCCTAAGAATTTTCCCTCTGTGAGTTTTGTGATAGGGGACCCGTTTATCATTATGTTAAGTGGTGCGTTTGTAGCTCTGTTCCCAAACTGGATAAAATAGGTTTTATCAATATTGAGAGTAAGTTTGTTGGTCATCATCCAGGTAGATATTTTCTGCAATTCAGTATTTACAGTGTTGGCTAGTATGTCTGAGCTTGGGTGCGAGATAACGTATGTAGTGTCATCAGCAAATAGTATGGGTTTGAGTAGTTAAGATGCATTTGGTAGGTCGTTAATGTAAATGAGAAAGAAGTGGGAAAAGAACACTTCCCTGTGGGACACCTACTGTAATAGTTTGCGCAATAGAGCTAGCTCCATTTGTGTACACATATTGGTTTCTGTTGCTAAGGTTTTAGGTAGTTGAGGGAGTGCCCTCTTATACCATAGTGTGATAATTTTAGGTGTAACAGATCATGGTCAACTGTATCAAAAGCTTTACGTAAATCAATGAAGATTCCCACTGGTACTTATGTGTACCTGTACCTAAATAAACTTACACATTGTGCTGGCATGCAGGTATACATTAAAATCACTAAGTGTCCCTCAAGTCTTGACGCCATAGTAATAATACTAATTTATTTTTTATTAACACATCGGCCGATTCCCACCAAGGCAGGGTGGCCCGAAAAAGAAAAACTTTCATCATCATTCACTCCATCACTGTCTTGCCAGAGGTGTGCTTTACACTACAGTTATAAAACTGCAACATTAACACCCCTCCTTCAGAGTGCAGACACTGTACTTCCCATCTCCAGGACTCAAGTCCGCCCTGCCGGTTTCCCTGAATCCCTTCATAAATGTTACTTTGCTCACACTCCAACAGCACGTCAAGTATTAAAAACCATTTGTCTCCATTCACTCCTCTCAAATACACTCACACATGCTTGCTGGAAGTCCAAGCCCCTCGCACACAAAACTTCCTTTACCCCCTCCCTCCAACCTTTCCTAGGCCGACCCCTACCCCGCCTTCCCTCCACTACAGATTTATACACTCTCGAGTTATTCTGTCTCGTTCCATTCTCTCTACATGTCCGAACCACCTCAACAACCCCTCCTCAGCTCTCTGGATAATAGTTTTTGTAATCCCGCACCTCCTCCTAATTTCCAAACTCCGAATTCTCTGCATTATATTCACACCACACATTGACCTCAGACATGACATCTCCACTGCCTCCAGCCTTCTCCTCGTTGCAACATTCATCACCCATGCTTCACACCCATATAAGTGTTGGTATAACTATACTCTCATACATTCCCTTCTTTACTTCCATGGACAAAGTTTTTGTCTCCACAGACTCCAAGTGCTCCACTCACCCTTTTTCCCACATCAATTCTATGATTCACCTCATCCTTCATAGACCCATCTGCTGACATGTCCACTCCCAAATATCTGAATACATTCACCTCCTCCATACTCTCTCCCTCCAATCTGATATCCAATCTTTCGTCACCTAATCTTTTGTTATCCTCATCACCTTACTCTTTCCTATATTCACTTTCAATTTTCTTCTTTACACATCCTACCAAATTCATCCACCAACCTCTGCAACTTCTCTTCAGAATCTCCCAAAAGCACAGTGTCATCAGCAAAAAGCAACTGTGACAACTCCCACTTTGTATTTAATTCTTTATCTTTTAACCCCACACCTCTTGCCAAGACCCTCGCATTCACTTCTCTTACAACCCCATCTATAAATATATTGAACAACCATGGTGACATCACACATCCTTGTCTAAGGCCCACTTTTACTGGGAAATAGTCCCCTTCCCTCCTACACACTCTAACTTGAGCCTCACTATCCTCATAAAAACTCTTCACTGCTTTCAGTAACCTACCTCCTATTCCATACACCTGCAACATCTGCCACATTGCCCCCCTATCCACCCTATCATACGCCTTTTCCAAATCCATAAATGCCACAAAAACCTCTTTTACCCTTATCCAAATACTGTTCATCTATATGTTTCACTGTAAACACTTGGTCTACACACCCCTACCTTTCCTAAAGCCCCTTGTTCATCTGCTATCCTGCTTTCTGTCTTACTCTTAATTCTTTCAATAATAACTACCATACACTTTACCAGGTACACTCAACAGACTTATCCCCCTATAATTTTTGCACTCTCTTTTGTCCCCTTTGCCTTTATACAAAGGAACAATACACGCTCTCTGCCAATCCCTAGGTACCTTACCCTCTTCCATACATTTATTAAATAATAGCACTAACCACTCCAAAACTATATCCCCTCCTGCTTTTAACATTTCTATCTTTATCACATCAATCCCAGCTGCCTTACCCCCTTTCATTCTACCCACTGCCTCACGAACTTCCCCCACACTCACAACTGGCTCTTCCACACTCTTACAAGATGTTATTCCTCCTTGCCCTATACACGAAATCACAGCTTCCCTGTCTTCATCAACATTTAACAACTCATCAAAATATTCCCTCCATCTTCCCGATACCTCTAACTCTCCATTTAATAACTCTCCTCTCCTATTTTTAACTGTCAAATCCATTTGTTCCCTAGGCTTCCTCAACTTATTAATCTCACTCCAAAACTTTTCTTATTTTCAACAAAATTTGTTGATAACATCTCACCCACTCTCTCATTTGCTCTCTTTTTACATTGCTTCACCACTCTCTTAACCTCTCTTTTTCTCTCCATATACTCTTTCCTCCTTGCATCACTTCTACTTTGTAAAAACCTCTCATATGCTAACTTTTTCTCCCTTACTACTCTCTTTACATCATTCCACCAATCGCTCTTCTTCCCTCCCGCACCCACTCGCCTGTAACCACAAACTTCTGCTAGTAACCACCCACTTCGCCTGTAACCACAAACTTCTGGTAGTAGGTTGGTAGACAGCAACCACCCAGGGAGGTACTACTGTCCTGCCAGGTGACTGTGAAACAGAAACCTGAAACTGTTTTACATGATGGTAGGATTGCTGGTGTCTATTTTCTGTCTCATAAACACGCTGGATAACAGGTATATCTAGCTACTTCTACTTACACTTTAGGTCACACTACACAGGCATGCACATGCATATATATACATACACACATCTAGGTTTTTCTAAATTTTCTTAATAGCTCTTGTTCTTTTTATTTTCTCTATTGTCCATGGGGAAGTGGAAAAGAATCTTTCCTCCGTAAGCCATGCGTGTCGTATGAGGCGACTAAAATGCCGGGAGCAATGGGCTAGTAACCCCTTCACCTGTACACATTTACTAAAAAAGAGAAGAAAAACTTTATAAAACTGGGTTGTTTGAATGTGCGTGGATGTAGTGCGGATGATAAGAAAGAGATGATTGCTGATGTTATGAATGAAAAGAAGTTAGATGTCCTGGCCCTAAGCGAAACAAAGCTGAAGGGGGTAGGCGAGTTTCAGTGGGGAGAAATAAATGGGATTAAGTCAGGAGTATCAGAGAGTTAGAGCTAAGGAAGGGGTAGCAATAATGTCGAAGGATCAGTTATGGAATGAGAAGAGGGAATATAAATGTGTAAATTCAAGGATTATGTGGATTAAAATAAGGGTCGGATGCGAAAAGTGGGTCATAATAAGCGTGTATGCACCTGGAGAAAAGAGGAGTGTAGAGGAGAGAGAGAGATTTTGGGAGATGTTAAGCGAATGTATAGGAACTTTTGAACCAAGTGAGAGAGTAATTGTGGTAGGGGACCTAATTGCTAAAGTAGGAGAAACGTGTATAGAGGGTGTGGTAGGTAAGTTTGGGGTGCCAGGTGTAAATGATAATGGGAGCCCTTTGATTGAACTTTGTATAGAAAGGGGTTTAGTTATAGGTAATACATATTTTAAGAAAAAGACGATAAATAAGTATACAAGATATGATGTAGGGCGTAATGACAGTAGTTTGTTGGACTATGTATTGGTAGATAAAAGACTGTTGAGTAGACTTCAGGATGTACATGTTTATAGAGGGGCCACAGATATATCAGATCACTTTTTAGTTATAAAAACGGTGAGTAAAAGGTAGATGGGATACAAAGGGAAAATAGAAGCAGTAAGTAAAGAGAGGTGAAGGTTTATAAACTAAAAAGGAGGCAGTTAGGGTAAGATATAAACAACTATTGGAGGATAGATGGGCTAGTGAGAGTGTAGGCAATGGGGTCGAAGATGTATGGGGTAGATTTAAAAAATTTGTGTATAATACTAATACGTAATAATAATCACTCTTGGGCACTTTAAATGTCTTATTATGTTAATATAGACATTTCCAATTAATCCATCTATGATATTTTCTTCAAAATTATATAAGAAACACGTTACATAGCATATAAACAGATGTAGCCAGGCAGAGATCTAGCTGGGTGAAGGAAAAATTGTATTTTTCTCTGGTTCACCACCAGAGAAAATGTGTATCAATCTGTCTTTGGCCCAGTCATTCCCCTTAAGCATTCAGCTTTGTTTACAATTCTCGGCGTGACTTTCTCACTTCCCCTTGCCCCACGATGGCATCTAAAGGTAGTTCTTAGAAATTATTAAACTCAATGAATAAGGTATGTCAATGGTAATAATCGCTCTTGGCTCCCCGTAAAAATCCTGTTATGTTATATTTAGATGTTAGAGCCAGGGGGGTTTTCCCCTTTCCTACCCCTACCAGCTCCCCACACCTGACTTCCTACAAATAAATACTACTCACCTCACCCTCTTTTTAAACTACAAAAAATTTTAAAAAATGAATGTAACTGTGTATGTACAGTGGTATCTCGAGTTTTTAACAGCCCCCCAATCGAACAATTATGGAAGTGTATTATTGTAAGTGTTTTTTGGGGGGGGCTGAAACAGACTAATCTAATTTATATTATTCCTTATGGGAAAAAATTTGTTCGGTAACGGCACTCAACAGCCTCCTGGGCGAATTATGGCTAAAACTGGGGGACCACTGATTTTACTTTTTTTTTTAATGCCTAGTTCTACTGTTAGTTTAAATTTGTCAGCCCTTTAATTTTTGGGGCCCGGCATTTGTATAAATTTTAAGGGGGAAAAATGGCATTCTGTTTTTTCCGCAATGTCCGCTTTCTGGCAGAAACCTGGAACCTAACCTCCATATAAGGGGGGGGCCCACTGAACAGTGTTATGCTATGAAGTACATGAGCATGTAAAACTTCTGTAATGTAGTATGCACAGAAATTTAAAAACCCCACTAAAGTACGGGGAATCCATTTTTTGTATGGTCCAAATATCATAAAATTTTGGGGTTTAGAACATTTTTTTGGGGGAAAATTTGGTTTTTTGTACCTCAACCAAAAACATACGTACCCCTATGCATCCCCCCCCCAAAAAAGCCGTCAGTCGGGGTTTGTCATTGGTTGAGTGAACATTCACCCCAAAAATTTTCACAATTTTTATGCTTGTTTATTGATTGTGACTGCGAAATAAGCCACGATGGGAAAAAAAATTCCTAGTGCCAGCCCTCTGGTAAAGGGCTGGGGAGGGGGGGAATGTGCCTTCTTCAGTGATTCAATGATTCTACGATATTCAATACTAAAGCAGCAGGAGTCAAAAGACTAAGTGCCAGCCAGCGATAAAGTGTAGCATTAACAGTGTAGCAAGTAAGTTAACCCTTTGGGGTCACAGGCCTTCTCGGAAACATGTTCTCAGGGTCGAAAAAATTTTGGGAAAAAAAAAAAAAAAAATTTTTTTTATGAAATGACAGAGAATTTTTTTTCCATCATAACGCCACCAAAATTATGAAATTTGATCAAAAAAATAACGGAATTATGTTTTCCCGGGAATTTGCTGTATTGATGAAAATTTACGCATCTGCGATTTGCCCCCCCGGCCCTATTTTCGGCAAATTCCAATGTTTCAGTCTACTAAAATTATATTTTTCGTTTTGAACCCCCATTTCTTCTATTTTTTTTAGTACAAAAAAATCCCCTTTTCCCCAATTTTTTAACTACCCAAAATAGTGGTCAGAATATGGTTTTTCCAATTTCACACAAATTTCAAACGATGCCAATTTCAAAAAAGGGTCCAGAATAAAAAAGGGGGAGACATTCCTGGCACTAAAATAACATCTTCTCGGGGTTATTAGTCACGTCCCCCGGCCCCTCTTACGTTATTTTTTTCTTTTCATTTTGAATTTTTCTTCACAAAAAAAAGAAGATTTACTGTTATGTATACAATTTCCTCATTGTAAAAATGGTATAAAAAAATATCAGAGCACTTGTGCATGAATATTAGACTCGCCAGTTGATGTGTATTGGAAATTTTTGGGGTGATTTGTTTTTTTCTTTTAAAATCGTCAAAAAAAAACATTTTTTCTACTTTGAGCTCAATTTCAAGGTACTTGTCATTGTCAAAAAACCCAACAAAATCCCCCTCTATTTCTGGGGAAAATATCTTCCATTCATCAAATGGGCCAAGAAAACAGAATACATCAATAAATACCATACGAAAATAGACTGCAAATTCGCTGTTTTAAACAAAAAAAAAAAAGGGCAGTTTTTTTTTTTTATTATCAGGGGTGCTGCAGGATTTTTTTTTTTCTGCGCACACTGACAACACAGACCCATTCTTTCATATGTAAAAGGGCCACCAGCCATTTCCCCCTTTAAATTTTAGGCCCCCAGAATTTACGCATACTAGTGGCACCAATCCCAGCTCGAAAAAAACTAGTACGACACCGACCGCAAAAGGGGGTTTAACATTAAGTGATAGAAAAAAGGCATGAAACCAACTCCTCCAATGTTGTTGAAGGGGCAGTGGACCCCCCCGGTTACGAAGCGGTTCCCCGGTAACAATAAATTGGAAGATACATTTTCCGTAAAAAAAAAGGTTTGGTAAACGATGATCCAACCCCGGGAAAAGCTTTTTTTCCCCTTTGGCGCGACACGGCACAACGCTCCATCCCCAGTCAGTGTGCCATTGTTTCCCCTTGTTTACCACCCACGCATTTCATTTTGTCATTTTTTTCCCTTGTTTTTAGTGCTTGCAACTGCTAAATAAGCCACCAAGGGCCCAAAAAGTTTTCCAGTGCCAGCCCTGTGGTAAAAGGGCTTTTGAGGAGAATGTCTTCTTCAGTGATTCAGTGATTCTACGATATGTTAAGATACTTAAAACAGCAGGAGGATAGAGGCTATAGCACCCGCCACAAAATTAGCATTAAAGTGTAGCAAGTTAACCATTAATCTATAAAAAAATAATGACACGAAATTAACCCCCCGTGTTGTTGGGTTATATTGGGCTGACAACACCACCGTGTGTCCCCCACACTTTTGGGATCTTCAGGGCCCCAATACACCCAACAACAAACACCACAACCCAGTCCCCTTTAATGATTTTTATTCATTCGATATATGTCATGTTTCATGTTATTAAAAATTGTTTTTATGTAATTTGAATTTTGGGTAGATAAATAAATAAATTTTAAGTTCATTTTTAAGGACTATCTTCCTGTCCAAAACACACCCCCCTGCCGCACAAATTAAACATTAGAAACAAACTCTCTAACATTTTTTTGGGAACAGGGGCCAGTGACTGCTTCCAGGGAAAAAAAAAAACAAAGGGGAAGTAACCTAGAAGAGGACTTGGCCTGAAGTGTTTGGAAAAAGGTTCCCCTTCCCCAAAACTGCAACTTTCCTTCCTCTCCCCCCCTTACATCAACAACTTTAAAAATAAGGCGTTATTACTGTTTTATATTTTTTTATCTATTTTTTCTGTGTAATAAAATGTGGAAACAATATTTATTTTTAAAACTTTGGGTGTCAAACGGTTAATTAATTTCCATTATTTCTTATAGGGAAAATAGATTGGATTACTTATTTTGGTTTGTTAATCGGGGGGCCCTGATAAGGGCCACTAAACATCCCCCCAATCTTCCCCCCCCTAAACCCCCTAACAGCATCCCTCCAAGGTAAATGTGTCTATATATCGTACAACAATAACCACTTTATTTCTTACATTCTATTATGTTTTTTTCTATTTCTTTTTATAAATTCGTACATTTTTCAGTGTGACTAGTGGTGTGACTGTTGCTGCTTGCTGCTGCCGCCCCGCCACCACCATTCCCAAACCCCCCCTATACCCAAAATGTTGTCAGTGGCCCTAAAAACCCAACACCACCACCACTGAATATGTTGCATTTTATTCATATTTTCATGTTTCTAAGTTATTAATATTGTTTATTATGTCATTTTGATGAATTGTATAGATAAATAAGCCATAGGTTTTTTTGATCATATTTAAGTATTTTGTCCTGTCTCCAAACAATAAACTACCCCTTTTTCCCCTCCTCGCTTTTTTCCAAAATAACAAAAATCTTCAATAAATGAAAAATTGATAATGTTCATTTATCCATTTCAATAGTGTTTTATATTTATTTTTTTTTTGAGTAAAACTATAGTTATTCTTAAAAAATGTTTTTTTTTTAAATTTTTGGGTGTTTGGAAAGATTAATTGATTTCATTATTTCTTAGGGGAAATATTACTGGGGTTTTAAACTTTTCGGTTTGCCCCTTTTTGGAACAGATTAAAAAATTCCCCCCAAAAACCCAATATTGTGAGGAAGGTACATTTTTCATCTGTATAAAAAATAAGTGCAATTTTAAACCCCCTTTTTTTGGGGCCCTCCTGTTCCCCCCATGAGCCAGCCCACTTGCTGTGGCAAAAAATTTTGGGGGGCCTAGATTGAGAGAAAAATTAGGGAAATGTGCCCCTAAAAATCCTGCAGCACAATAAAGGGAAAAAAAAAAACTGAGTCCTTTTTTCTTTAAAAAACAGAAAAGTTGCAGTTTTTTTTCGTTTTTTTTTTTAAGTTGTATTTGCTATTTCTTTATTTTAAAGAATGGAAATTAAAGAAAAGAGATGATTTTGTTTGGGTTTTTTGTGGAAAAAGGTTTTAAACGACCCAAAAATGCGGAAATTTTAAAATTTTTTTTGGGTTTAAAAAGGGGAAAAAAATGACCTCACACCAATACGGCCGCTGGGGGGTCAATATTGTTCAAAATTGGTGATATTATTTGTACAATTATTACAATACATAACAGTAAATCTTCCATTTTTTTGGGTTTTTTTAAAAATTCATTATGTGAAAAAAAATAAAAAAGGTTCATTTTTGGAAAAAACTAATGAAAAGGGGGGAAAAAATTTGTTTAGTGCTAGGGGGGAAAAACCCCTTTTTTTATTCCGCACCCCCCTTTTTAAATTAAACTTTTTTAACTTTGAGTTAAATTACAAATTACAAATTTCCGAAATTTATTTTGTAGTTGAAAAGTTGACTGTGCTCAATCGATAGAATAAAGAAAACTATGAAAAGGGGGAAAAAAATTTTGGGGACTGGGGAAAAAAGTAATTGGCCTAAAATAGTCAAAGCCCCCAAAAAAAAAAACCCGGGGTAAAATACAAGCATCAAAATTTGAGCAAAAAATTTTTTTAAATTTTTACAAACGACTTTTTTTTTATTACCTTCAAAAAGATTCTCTACCATTTTATAAGAAAAAAAAAAAATTTTTTTTTTTTAAAATTTTTTGGGAAAAAGGGGCAACCCCCGAAATTTCCTGACCCTGAAAGGGGGTTAAAAAAGGGAAAGGGGAAAAAAGGAAAAAAGCACGAAACCCCGTGCCCTAAAATACTATACTGAATGGTAACCCTTTATATTCAAGAACTTGTTCTGATAATGCCCTTTCTTTTCAATACTATACTGTCATGTTAGTCATGAATAACATTTTTCTATCAAGCAGTATACTGATACAATAAGTTATAAAAATTCATGTTTGGTAATTAAATTCATTTATTTTCTTCGCTGCAAGCAACTTTTTGAATGACTTTTAGACTTTTTTTCCTTTTGGGGTGTGAGAACAGTTTCTTGCCATGCTTCTTCCTTCCCAAAACTTTATTACTGAATCAAGATGACTAGCAAACCCTCTGAAGACATAATGTACTGTAAATACAGTGGTACCTCGAGTTAGATATTTTTCGTTCGAGAATGCTGTTCAAGTGCCATTACCAAACAATTTTCCCCCCTAAGGAATAATGTAAAATAGACTAGTCCCTTTTACACCCAAAATATACCCTTTCAAAAAAAAAATTTTAAAAAAAAAAAATTACATAAAAGGGCGATTTTGGGGGCCATCGTAATCGGGGACCACTGTATGTATAATTTTTAATCAGTTTTTTCTTTCTATATTGAAGTGCTTTCTTTTTTATACAATAAATAAGTGCACATCACTAATTATTTTTTTATCACACTGGCCGCCCCCCACCAAAGTAGGGTGACCAAAAAAAAAAAAAAACTTTCACCCCTCCTCACTCCATAACTGTCTTGCAAGAGGCATGCTGACATAACAGTTTTTGATACAGCAACAAGATAATCCCCCAGTTTACTGGTTACATTACATAAACCTATAAAAATTGTATATTTAACCACACATAAACAAACTTTAAATAAAGTGATGTAAATAACTGGCAAAAACAGTTCAATAACTGCTTATGTCTGGGCAACTGGCTGCCAGTAAAAAATTTCCTCAGCCCTATAAAAATAAATTTAAATTTTCAAACAGCTCATTTTTTTTTTATTTTCAAAGGATAATTTTTTTTAAAAAAGAAGTCATCATGAAAATTTCATAAGTTGTTAACTAGTTGGTCAATAATATACACCGTTGTTACAGTAATAAAAAATCAACCATTTCCCTTCATTTGGTAGACATAACTGTCCAGATTGAAATTTGGTCTTTTCAAGATGGGGATCAGAAATTTCAGCAGTAGTTTGCAAAAATTTTTGTTTTTGAATACAGGAGTTTCAACATTCGCGAATGCCCCGTCCCCTCAAAACTGGCAGTGACGCTAGCAGTGAAGAGTTAGAATCCACACA
>WNWK01037200.1:0-18660 GCA_009830355.1 Cherax destructor | reverse complement strand
TAAAAATATCTGGGACCACTTAGTACCTTGTGGGAGCACCAGGTAAATTGAGCACCAGCTAGAGCAAACACTGCAGCAAACACCAAGGATTCACTGATGTCATGTCATAATAACACTCCCTTTGAAGTGGAAAGTGATGTCAGCAGGCTGGCAGGCCAGCTGGCTGCCTGCCTGCCTGGCCACCTGGCTGGCAAGCAGCTGGTTGGCCACCTGGCTGGCCAGCAGCTGGCTGGTCAGCTGGGTACCTGATTGGCTGTCTATCTCTGTCTGTCTGTCAGTATTTTTCTGTCTCTGTCTCTATCTCACAGGAACACATACGTAAATACAATTATACATAGTGTAAATTGCTTAGGATAAGTAAAAAACAAGACAAAGTGTTATACTGTGCTTGTGATCTGCGTAATACCAGTTGGTTCATGAGCTACTCTCTGAGACAAGCAGACAGAAAGGAGACGACACACAGGCAGACAGAAAGACAGACACACAGACAGACAGATACAGACAGACAGACAGGTTTGCATAACAAATAAAGGGAAGCAGTGTAAACTTGTCAAATGTCATCAATGTAATTACTGGACTGATAATAAGAGATAAGACCACGGCTCACCCTTCGTGAAATGTTACCAGTCATCATTAGTGGAGATCAGATGAGATAAGGCAGCGATGCTTCAAGGGAACTTTATTATTATTATTATTATTATTATTATTATTATTATTATTCGCTATTATTATTATTATTATTATTATTATTATTCACTATTATTATTTTTTTTATTATTATTATTATTATTATTATTATTATTATTATTATTATTCACTTTCATTATTATTATTATTTGAGTACAATTTCAGTACCTAATATTAGTGTCAGAACACAGATTGGCTATGAAATCACAAGAACTACTATAAATTGTGATTATGAGAACATAAAAATTATATAAAATAAAAAAAGTGAAAAAAAGGTATATCGGCAACGATTCTGTAAGCGGCAGGACTCCTGTTGCTGTCAGGTGAGCATCCAGTGCCAACTTCTCCGCCTCATATCTCGGTAACTACTGACCCAAATTCTTTATTTTTTTTATCCTATAACGCTTAAAAAATGTGCTCTTTATTTCTATAAAAAAAAAAAAAATTTCAAAAGATTCGGGGCACTGGGTGAGCTAACATAAATATACGTGAGGACCGTTTAAGGGTTAAGCAAAATTAAGGTTTATTTTCAGGCCACACTAAACCACAGATAACTGAAACCGATTCCGTGGTTACGGGGGTTCTACTGTATTTAGATGACTAAGAGTGAATCAGTGAATTGATGTGGAGGAAATGAATGTACAGTAGTCCCCCCACCGTATCCGCAGGGATACGTTCAAAGACCTACCATGGATGCCCGAAACCACGGACAGTAGTGAACCCTATATGTCGTTTTTCATTTACATACATACCTGTGAAGTTTAATTGATAAATTACGCACAACAAGTGGAAAGTTAACATTTTTCACAGATGGGAAGCACTTCACGGCTTCTCTTAGGCTTTGAAGAACTCCCACCATCACTAGTTTGGGGTCATTATTAAGCAAAATTAAGGCTTTTTTTTGGGTCACGGTAAACTGCAGATAACTGATGAAGATAGGGAAGCTGTGATTTCGTGAATAGGGAAAGGAGGAATAACATCTTGTAGGAGTGAGGAAGAGCCAGTTGTGAGTGTTGAGGAAGTACGTGGGGCAGTGAGTAGAATGAAAGGGGTCAAGGCAGCTGGGATTGATGGAATAAAGATAGAAATGTTAAAAGCAGGTGGGGATATAGTTTTGGAGTGGTTAGTGTTTTTATTTAATAAATGTATGGAAGAGGGTAAGATACCTAGGGATTGGCAGAGAGCGTGCATAGTTCCTTTGTATAAAGGCAAAGGGACAAAAGAGTGTAAAATTATAGGGGAATAAGTCTTGTTGAGTATACCTGGTAAAGTGTATGGTAGTTATTATTGAAAGAATTAAGACTAAGGCGGAGAGCAGGATAGCAGATGAACAAGGAGGCTTTAGGAAGCGTACGGGGTGTGTAGACCAAGTGTTTGCAGTGAAACATAAAGGTGAACAGTATTTAGATAAGGGTAAAGAGGTTTTTTTGGCATTTATGGATTTGGAAAAGGCGTATTACAGGGTGGATAGGGGGTAATGTGGCAGATGTTGCAAATGTATGGAATAGGAGGTAGGTTATTGAAAGCAGTAAAGTCTTTATGAGGATAGTGAGGCTCAGGTTAGAGTGTGTAGGCGAGAGGGGATTATTTCCTAGTAAAAGTACGCCTTAGACAGGGATGTGTGATGTCACCACAGTTGTTCAATATATTTATAGATGGAGTTGTAAAGAAGTGAATGCTCGGGTGTTGGCAAGAGGTGTGGGGTTAAAAGATAAAGAATCTAACACAAAGTGGGAGTTGTCACAGTTGCTCTTTGCTGATGACACTGTGCTTTGGGAGATTCTGAAGAGAAGTTGCAGAGGTTGGTTGATGAGTTTGGTAGGGTATGTAAAAAAGGAAATTAAAGCAATATGGGAAAGAGTAAGGTGATGAGGATAACAAAAAATTAGGTAACGGAAGATTGGATATCAGATTGGAGGGAGAGAGTATGGAAGAGGTGAATGTATTCAGATATTTGGGAGTGGACATGTCAGCGGATGGGTCTATGAAAGATGAGGTAAATCATAGAATAGATGAGGTGAAAAAATGATTGGTGCACTGAGGAGTTTGTGGAGACAAAGAATTTTATCCATGAAAGCAAAGAGGGAATGTATGAGAGATAGTTATACCAACACTCTTGTATGGGTGTGAGACATGGGTTATGAATACTGCAACAAGGAGAAGGCTGGAGGCAGTGGAGATGTTGTGTCTGAGGGCAATGTGTGGTGTGAATATAATGCAGAGAATCCGTAGTTTCGAGATTAGGAAGCGTGCGGGATTACCAAAACTATTATCCAGAGAACTGAGGAGGGGTTATTGAGATGGTTTGGACATGTAGAGAGGATGGAACGAAATAGAATAACTTCGAGAGTGAATAGATTTGTAGTTTAGGGAAGGCGGGTAGGGGTCAGCCTAGGAAAGGTTGGAGGGAGGGGTAAAGGAGGTTTTGTGTGCAAGGGGCTTGGACTTCCAGCAAGCGTGCATGAGCATGTTAGATAGGGGCGAATGGAGACAAATGTTTTTTAGGACTTGATGTGCTGTTGGAGTGTAAGCAAGGTAATATTTATGAAGGGATTCAGGGAAACCGGCAGGTCAGACTTGAGTCCTGGAGATGGAAAGTACAGTGCCGGCACTCTGAAGGAGGGGTGTTAATGTTGCAGTTGTATAACTGTAGTGTAAGCGTGCCTCTGGCAAGACAGTGATGGAGTGAATGATGATGAAAGTTTTTCTTTTTCAGGCCACCCTGCCTCGGTGGGAAACGGCCGATGTGTTAAATAAATAATAACTAAAACTGCAGAAACCGAATCTACAGATAAGGGGGTCCTACTGTATTTAGATATCTTGGAGTGAATCAGTGAATAGATGTGGAGGAAATGGATGTACGTATTTAGATATCTTGGAGTGAATCACTGAACGGATGGAGTTTCAACCAATGGCAAATAAGTTTTGAAACTCAGAGGCCAGTGTATGAATCAGGGAGTGGACATGTCAGCAGACGGGTCTCGGAAAGTCAAGGTAAAACCATAGAACAGATGAGAGTACAAGGTGTGCTGAGGCATGTTTGGAAAGAATAACATTTACCTATGGAGCCCCAAAAAATGAATGTAGCAGTGTATAGTGGTACCAGTGGTACCAATGCTCTTATGTGGGTGTCAAGTGAGGAGGAGGTACGTCTGTTTATCAGTAGAGTAACTGACGGCAAGTTATTTACGGATACACATTGGCGGACGATACAGTGGGCTCCCGAGTTTCATGATTAATCCATTCCAGAGAGTCCGCTGAAAGGCGAAATTCACGATTAGCAAATCCATTTTCCCCATAAGAAATAATGGAAATCCAATTACTCTGTTCCAGACTAAAAGTATTAACAAAAAATATCTTTTTTACATTAAATATAGATTTACAATACATACAGAAAACAATGAGACATCAAGTATAAAACAATAATATCACAGTTACCTTTATTGAAGACTCTTGCTGGTGTATGGAACATAAGAAAGCAGGAGCACTGCAGCAGACCTGTTGGCCCATACTAGGCAAGTCCTTCACAAACCATCCCACTAACAGAATATTTGCCCAACCCAATTTTCAATGCTCCCCAAGCAATAAGCTTCGATAATTCTATTCACTCATGCACAAGTCCCACTCAAATCAAATCGTGTGTGTGGGGAAGTAACCTGGCTGGTGTGTGGGGAAGTACCCTGGCTGATGTGTGGGGAAGTACCCTGGCTGGTGTGTGGGGAAGTACCCTGGCTGGTTTGTGTGGGGAAGTACCCTGGCTGGTTTGTGTGGGGAAGTACCCTGGCTGGTGTGTGGGGAAGTACCCTGGCTGGTTTGTGTGGGGAAGTACCCTGGCTGGTGTGTGGGGAAGTACCCTGGCTGGTTTGTGTGGGGAAGTACCCTGGCTGGTGTGTGGGGAAGTACCATGGCTGGTGTGTTCTTTCTTGAATTCTGTCATGTTTCTCGCCTTCTTTACCAAAGGGCTGGCACTAGGAATTTTCTTTGGGCTCATGGTGGCTTATTTAGCAGTTGTAAGCACAAAAACGAATGAAATATATCTTATGAACGCGTGAGGTGATGGTCACTTGCCCATAAACAATGCCACACTGACTGTGGTGTCAGAGGCAGGCTGGCTTTGTTTACGGGCTGACGCTGGGAGAAGGGCCGGACACGTACTGTACCGCCGCCGAATTACAAATAAAATCATGAACTGTGAGTCTATTTTTTGCCGAAAAAAGGCGCTGAAAGGGGAAATTCACGAAGCACGATGCCGCTGAAACTCGGGGGTCCACTGTACTGAAAAATTGAAGGCAGAACATTAGAAAAAACTCAATTAAAATTGACTAATAATGATGGGGGAGCACCCACTAATGCGAATTATCCGTTAAAACAACGTTAAACCACAGCAACAAAAATACAATACAGTGGACCCCCGGTTTTCGTGATGCTCCAAACTCGAACAATTATGTAAGTGTATTTTTGTAAGTGCGTTTGTAAGTGTATATTTGGGGGTCTAAAAGGACTAGTCTAATTTACATTATTCTTTATGGGAACAAATTCGTTTGGTAACGGCACTTGAACAGCATTTTGGAACGAATAAATCACGAACACCGGGGGTCCACTGTACTTTAGAACTCTACTGTATACAAAATACAGTAATATACATACACTTTACAGATACAGTGGTACCCCGACTTACGATGTTATCATCTTACGTTATTTTCGATAACCGATATTTATAACGTAAGAAATTTGATTGTGACTTACGATGTTTGCTTCGTCTACCGACATTCGTACCGGACGTGTCCGCTTGGCGCCCAGCTGAGCGCGCACTCCAGGGAGCGTCAGTGCTATTGTTTACAAGCGAGAGCGACCACCCACCCACACCCACGCATTCATACCAGTATATTGTCATTATTCCACTGTTTTTAGTGCTTGCAACTGCTAAATAAGCTACCATGGGTCCAAGGAAAGATCCTAGTGCTAAGCCTGTGGTAAAGAATGTGCAGGGAGTGAAGCATTTATGCAGGGAGTGTAGCATTTATGCAGGGAGTGTAGCAGGCATGCAGGGAGTGTAGCAGGCATGCAGGGAGTGTAGCAGGGATGCAGGTAGTGTAGCAAAGATGCAGAGAGTGTAGCAGGGATGCAGGGAGTGTAGCAGGGATGCAGGGAGTGTAGCAGGGATGCAGGGAGTGTAGCAAGGATGCAGGGAGTGTAGCAAGGATGCAGGGAGTGTAGCAGGGATGCAGGGAGTGTAGCAAGGATGCAGGGAGTGTAGCAAGGATGCAGGAGTGTAGCAAGGATGCAGGGAGTGTAGCAAGGATGCAGGGAGTGTAGCAAAGATGCAGGGAGTGTAGCAAGGATGCAGGGAGTGTAGCAAGGATGCAGGAGTGTAGTAGGCATGCAGGGAGTGTAGCATTCATGCAGGAGTGTAGCAAAGATGCAGGGAGTGTAGCAAGGATGCAGGGAGTGTAGCAAGGATGCAGGGAGTGTAGCAAGGATGCAGGGAGTGTAGTAGGCATGCAGGAGTGTAGCATTCATGCAGGAGTGAAGCAAAGATGCAGGGAGTGTAGCAAGGATGCAGGGAGTGTAGCAAGGATGCAGGGAGTGTAGCAAGGATGCAGGGAGTGTAGTAGGCATGCAGGAGTGTAGCATTCATGCAGGGAGTGTAGCATTCATGCAGGGAGTGTAGCATTCATGCAGGGAGTGTAGCATTCATGCAGGGAGTGTAGCATTCATGCAGGGAGTGTAGCATTCATGCAAGGAGTGTAGCATTCATGCAGGGAGTGTAGCATTCATGCAGGGAGTGTAGCATTCAAAGAAAAAGGCCAGTAACCCCAGAAAAGAACTTGGTACCTGCAGTGTTAATGGAAGGGGATTCCCCTTCCAAACACTAGCATACTACTCCACCTTCTCCCCTCCTCCCGTCCTCCACACATCAACAACTCTTCAATAAATGTAAGTGACATGTTATTGTTCAATATTTGCATGTGTATTTAGGTATTCTTTATTAAATTTTGTATTATTTAATGTCAAAAAGTTCTAAAAAATATTTTATTTAACTACTTTTGGAAGTCTTGACGGATTAAATTTATTTCCATTATTTCTTATGGGGAAAATTGATTCGTTTAACGATTGTTTCGCCTTAAAATATGCCTTCTCTGACGGATTAATATCGTAAGTCGGGGTACCACTGTATACAGTCAACCCTCCGTTTTCGTGTATCTCTGTTTTCGTTTGTTTCAGTTTTCGTGCAGTTTTTTGGGGGAAATTTTACCTCCGTTTTCGTGTGATTACCTCCGTTTTCGTGCTTGGTACAGAACCTGTCCACCAGTGCCCCGCACATACAAAGGCCGTAGACCGCCACCCACGCACCTCCCACGCACATTGTCATACAGTGTAGCATTGTTTATGCTTGAGTGAACATCATCCCAGGAGTTCATACAAAACATTTATTAACAATTCATTGTTTTTGGCCCTTGATTATTGTCTGTGACTACTAAATAAGCTACCATGGGCCCAAAGAAAGCTCCTAGTGCCAATTCTTTGGTAAAGAAAGTGAGGAACACCATAGAACTGAAGAAAGAAATAATAGAAAAATATGATAGTGGTGTACGTATTGCCGAGCTCGCCAGGATATACAAGAAGGCCCCAACAACCATCGGTTCCATTGTGGCTAAGAGAAAAGAAATCACTGAAACTAATGTTGCGAAAGGGGTGAATACAATAACAAAACAGAGATCACAAACAATGGAAAATATGGAGAAATTGTTGTTGGTGTGGATAAACGAAAAACTGCTAGCGGGTGACAGTGTTGTGCAGTCATTAATTTGTGAAAAAGCAAGGCAGTTGCATACTGATCTTGTCAAGAAAATGCCTGGAACCAGTGATGATGTTGATGAATTTAAGGCCAGCAAAGGCTGGTTCGAAAAATTCAAGAAGAGAAGTGGCATACACAGTGTTGTAAGGCATGGTGAGGGTGCCAGTTCAGATAAACAAGGGGCTGAAAGTAAAGGCTGAAAATTTCAAACCCCAACAAGTGTTTAATTGTGACGAAACAGGCCTCTTTTGGAAGAAAATGCCACGCAGGAGGAAAAGGCAATGCCAGGACACAAGCCTATGAAAGACAGGCTAACTCTAATGTTATGTGGTAACACTAGTGGGGATTTCAAAGTGAAGCCTTTACTGGTGTATCACTCTGAAACTCCCAGAGTGTTCAAGAACTACAGTGTTGACAAGAGTAAATTGTGTGTGATGTGGAAGTCTAACCCTAAGGCATGGGTCACTAGGGAAATTTTCCTGGAATGGTTTAATCAAGTGTTTTGCCCCAGTGTGAAGAAATATCTATTGGACAATAAATTGGGGCTCAAGTGCCTCCTGGTAATGGACAATGCTCCTGCTCATCCTCAAGACTTGGAAGACCAAATGTCTAATTCAAATTCAAATTCTTTATTTCATGTAATACAAGGTGGGGGGTACTTATAGTTATACATTAAAGTTGATATTACAAGATGGCCAATAATATGCCTAGGTATGCCTAGGCTTTTCAGGCAGTCTTATGATAGGTCTTACTCAATAGCTATACAATGAATATACAGATTGTAAGGTTAGGTTAGGTTTACAAAATTTAGGTACTGGAATTTAAACATTGAGAATTTAACAATTAGTATAAGAAGTTAGCAATTAGTTTATATATTAATGATAAAGGTGATATATTGGCATAATATAGTTTCTATATTGGAGTGTCTTAGGCAAACTTATGACTAGCTTAAGTATTATGAAGCAATAGTTGTATTAGAATTTTGGTTAGAACTGTGCAAATTAAGGGAATCACAGATATCAATAAGTGTATTTTGCTGTGGTTAGTAATGTGCAAATTAAGGAGAATCACAGATATCAATAAGTGTATTTTGCTGTGGATATGTGCAAGATAAAGTAGTTTTCGTATGGTTAACTACCGGTTGGGTGCGTAAGTGAGATAAGATGTTTTTTAACGGTGCTTTTGAAAATGGAGGTTGTGTCTGCAGTTCTAGAGTTTTCAGGCAGGGAGTTCCAGATTTTAGGCCCTTTTATGCGCATTGAATTTTTGTATAGATTTAGTCGGACACGGGGAATGTCAAAGAGATGTTTATGTCTGGTATTATGTCTATGGGTCCTGTCACAACTGTCAAGAAAGTGTTTTAGCTCAGGGTTAAAGTTGGAATTAATGGTTCTATAAATGTAGATAGCAGAGTACATAGTAAGTATGGATGTTCTGGACAGTGAGTAGGTTTAGGTCTTTGAAGAGTGGGGGGGTGTGCTGCCTATCGTTGGTTTGTGTGATAATTCTTACTGCGGCTTTTTGTTGGGTTATTATTGGCTTTAGGTGGGTAATTGCTGTTGATCCCCATGCAAAAATGGCATATGTGAGGTAGGGATAGATGAGTGAGTAGTATAGTGTGAGTAGGGCTGATTGTGGTACATAATACCGTATCTTAGAGAGGATCCCCACAGTTTTGGACACTTTCTTTGTTATGTGTTGGATATGGGTGCTGAATTTCAGGCTGCTGTCAAGGTGAAGGCCCAGGAACTTGCCCTCGTTATGTCTAGCAATAGGTGTAGAGTTGATCTTAATGTTTAATTGTGGATCATCTGTTCTGTTGCCAAACATAATATAGAAGGTCTTATCAGTGTTGAGTGTAAGTTTATTGGCTGTCATCCATGTTGATATTTTTATTAATTCGTCGTTAACAATGGTATTAAGCGTGGCAAGGTTTGTGTGGGAGATGACATAAGTTGTGTCGTCAGCAAAGAGTATTGGTTTCAGGTGTTGTGATACATTGGGAAGATCATTGATGTATAAGAGGAAGAGCAGGGGACCAAGGACACTTCCCTGCGGTACGCCGGTGTCTAGTGGTAGTGTCGTGGAGGATGTGTCTTTAATAGTGACATACTGGTACCTATTAGTGAGGTAGGATTTGAGGTATGCTAGTGCATGACCTCTTATTCCATAGTGGTCAAGTTTGTGGAGTAGGATGCCGTGGTTTACTGTGTCAAAAGCTTAAAGTCAATAAAAAGTCCTAGTGGATATTCCTTATTTTCAAGTGCTGTGTAAAGCAGGTCTATCATTTTTACTATTGCATCATTAGTGCTTTTATTTTTCCTGAAGCCAAATTGGCAGGGGTTCAGTATGCTTTGTGTCATTATAAACGAGTATAATCTCTTGTGCACAAGTTTCTCGAATATTTTGGATAGCAATGGTAGATTTGATATAGGCCTATAGTTATTTACGTCTGTAGGGTCACCACCTTTGTGTATTGGTGTAACCCTTGCTGTTTTGAGTAGTGTTGGGAAGGTGCTAGTTTCTAATGATTTGTTAAAAAGTAAAGAAATAGGATATGAAAGGACATGAGCAGCTCGTTTGTATATTAAGGGTGGAACTTGAGACAGATGTCCTGATTTATTTTTAAGTGACTTGATTATCATGGAGACTTCAGTGGGTTCTGTAGGTGCAAGATATGAGGAGGATGGGAAATTCCCATCTAGGTAATCACTTGCTCGGTCATTGGTATCTGGAATTTTACTGGCAAGATTTGATCCTATAGTTGAGAAGAAGTCATTTATCTTGTTTACTGTATCAATAGGCTGTAGTGGTGTTTCGTTTGGTTTAGTTAGGACAATATCCCTATTTTTTTTCAGTTTGTGGGTGCCCATAATCTGTGAGAGTGTTTTCCAGGTCTTTTTTATATCTCCTCTTGTTTCAGTGAATCTGCTGGAGTAGTACAATTGTTTGGCTTTTTTTTATTAGTTTGGTGAGAACTGATGAATAGTGTTTAACAAACTCCTTATGTATGAATCCCCGTCTATATTGCTTCTCATATTGATGTTTCTTGTTAATGGATTTTAGTAAGTTGTTAGTTAGCCATGGGCAGCCTAACCGTTTATTCGTAATCTGTTTCATTTTTATAGGACAATGTTTGTTGTATAGTCTATGCAATTTATTAAGAAAGGTGTCTGTCCACTCATCGATACCCTTGGCATTTGGGAATTCTATAGCCCAGTCAACTGTGTCTAGCTCTGTTGTGAAGTTATTTATTGAAGCTTGGTCATGGAGTGGAATGAAACTTTGGTGTATTCTAGGGCGGTTTACTAATATTTGTTAAGAGGAAGGTGGGGTAGTGGTCTGTGGTGCTGTCTGTTATTATCCCCGATTTAAGGGGCTAGGATATTGGTCCATATATGGTCGATTATGGTTGCACTGTATCAGTAAGCCTAGTTGGTTTGGTTATTGTTGGTATGAGAAGTGTGTTGTTCATATTGTTGATGAAATCGGTTACTGGCTGGTCATCTGGTAGGCCAAGGTTGATGTTGAAGTCTCCAGCTAAGATAAGGTGGTGTTTGTTCAATTGGTTGTTTGTTATTTGTAACAGTGAAGTTCTTGCCTCCTAACACCACTCCTCTCATCCAGCCCATGGACCAGCAGGTCATTGCAAACTTCAAAAACGGTACACCAAAGCAATGTTTCAAAGGTGCTTTGATGTGACCAATGACTCTGCATTGACCCTAAAAAATTTCTGGAAGGATCACTTATATATCTTCCATTGCATAGGCCTTATAGATAAAGCTTGGCAGGGAGTGACTTCCGGGATGATGAACTCTGCTTGAGAAAGTTGTGGCCAGATTGTGTCCCAGAGAGGGATTTTGAAGGGTTTGGGGCTGACCCTGAGGAGCCTATGGAAGTTGTGGAAAGTATTGTGGCACTGGGGAATTGCATGGGGTTGGATGTGAGTAGCCAGGATGTGGAAGAGTTGGTGGAGGACCACAATGAAGATCTAACCACTGAAGAGCTGCAAGAGCTCGAGCTGCAACACCATCAAAGCAGATCTCGGGAAATTGCTTCAATGAAGGAGGAAGAGAGATGTAAGGTGCCTTCTTCAGAGATTAAGGAGATTTTTGTAATGTGGAGTAGGGTGCATTCATTTGTGGAGGAACATCACCCTGACAAAGATGTTGCAATCAGTCTCATCAACATGTTCAATGACAATCTCTTTTCCCATTTTAGGAACATTTTAAAGAGACACCAGACACACAGCTCTCTGGACAGATATTTAGTGCCACAGGTGTGCAGTGACTCACAAGCTGGTCCTAGTGGGATTAAAAGACAAAGAAGGGAAGTGACCCCAGATGAGGACTTGGAACCTGGAGTCCTTATGGAGGGGGATTCCCCTTCCAAAAATTAGGGTCTCTTCCCTCCTCCCTCTCTTCCATCCAGCAACATCAGTATTCAATAAAGGTAAGTGTCACATTGAGTTCATTCATTTGTGCATGTACATCTATCTTTAAGGCCCCCAAAAAAAAAAATTTTCAAACTTCTGGGTTTCTGGAACGGATTAATTGAATTTCCATTATTTCTTATGGGGAAAATGGTTTCAGTTTTCGTGTGTTTCAGTTTTAGTCAATCCCTCAGGAATGGATTAACCCTTTCGGGGTCGGTCTCATACTAGTACATTTTACGACCAGGGGTTGGTGCCGTACTAGTACGCGTAAATTCTAGCGTCTTCAAATTAAGCAGGAAACGGCTGGTAGGCCTACATATGAAAGAATGGGTCTATGTGGTCAGTGTGTGCAGTATAAAAAAAATCCTGCACCACACACTGCATAATGAGAAAAAAAAAACTCCGACCGTTTTTTCGTTTAAAACAGCGACTTTGCAGTCTATTTTCACATGGTATTTATTGATGTATTCTCATTTTCTTGGTCTCATGTGATAGAATGGAACATATATTACAGAAATAGAGATGATTTGGATTGGTTTGACAATGACAAGTACCTTGAAATTGAGCTCAAAGTAGTGAAAATGTTTGCTTTTCGCCGATGTTCAAGAGTAAACAAATCACACCATGCGTCCAATACACATCAACTGGTGAGTCTAATATTTTTGCACAAGTGCGCTGATATTATTTATACCATTTTTACAATGATGCAGTTGTATACATAACAGTAAATCTTCTATTTTTTGTGAGAATAAAAATTCCAAATGGAAAGCAAAAGTAATGTAAGAAGGGCCTGGAGATGTGACTAATGAATAGAGAAGATGTTATTTTAGTGCCAGGAATGTCTGCCTTGTTTATTCTGGACCCTATTTTGAAATTGGCCAAATTGTCATTCTCTGACCACTATTTTGGTAGTTGAAATTGGTAAATAGGCGGTTTCTTGTACTCAATCGATAGAAGAAATGGAGTTCTAGCGAAATAGCTATGATTTTAGTGGACTGGAACATTGAATTGGCCAAAATAGGGCTCAAAGTGGGTGAAATCCGATGCGTAAACATCTTTGAGACCGATAACTTCAGGAGCATAATTCCTTAAGTTTTCATTCAAATTTCAAACTTTTGGTGTCTTTATGATCGGAAAAGATTCTCCATCATTTCACAAGAATTTTTTTTTTTCTAAAAAATTTCGACCCTGAGTACGTGTTTCCGAGAAGGCCTGTCGACCCCAAAGGGTTAAGCATGAAAACAGAGGGTTGACTGTACTGTAATAAACATCACAACCACTGCGAAAAGTAGAATTATTCCAAGTGCTTTAGTGATTTCTCACATTATAGCTTGAGAAATCAATAAAGTGCTTGAAATAATAATACGTAATACAGTGGACCCCGGATTTGTACTGCTCCCAACTTAAACAATTATGTAAGTATATTTTTGTAAGTGCCTTTGTAAGTGTTTTTTTAGGGGTCTGAAACGGACTACTCTAATTTACATTCGTCCTTGTGGGAACAAATTCATTCGGTAATGGAGCTCCAACAGCCTTCTGGAAAGAATTATCGACGAAAACCGAGGTACGTGCCACTGTATTATTATTATTATTATTATTATTATTTACAGTGGACCCCGAGTACGAGCACCTCGGAAATCGTACAATTATGTACTGTAAGTGTAATATTGTAAGTGCTTTTGTAAGTGTATTTTGGGGGTCTGAAATGGACTAACCTACTTGACATTATTCCTTAAGGGAAAAATTTGTTCGGTAATGGCACTTGAGCAGCCTTCTGGAATGAATTATGCTCGTAACTCGGGGTCCACTGTATTAATATCTCAAAATTCTTCCATTCAAAAATTAAAATATCTCATTGTTTGGTTAATATGTTTTTATTATATGTAGTATTCTGCATTTTTCATTCAGCTCAGTGAATGTCGATCTGGTGAAGGGACTACCAGAGGTGGTTGTGATTACGTATATTGATGGGTTGGTAGCACACTCAGCTCACACACTGAGGTCCAGGGTTCGGTCCCCAGTATGGCTAGAAATGTTAGTATGTGTTTCAACATCTGCTGTCACTGTTCACCTAGGAGTAAGTAGGTACCTGGGTGTTAGTCAACTGGTGTGGATCGCATCATGGGCAAAAGTGACCCAATTTGCTCGAAATGCTCTGCATAACAAGGGGTTTCTATATAGTAGTCCTCCCCCTCCCCACATATCCACTGAGATACATTCTAAGACTTACAGTGGATAACCGAAACTGTAGATAGCAGCGAACCTATACGTATACAGTGGTACCCCAGTTTTCATCTATAATTCGTTCCAGAATGCTGTTCGAGCGCCGTTACCGAACGAATTTGTTCGCATAAGGACAAATATAAATTAGATTAGTTCTTTTGAGACCCCCAAAAATACATGTGGAGAAAATTCTCCAAAGAGGGGTATCAGCCCTTTCTACCCTTTTAAGGGCCCTACCCTTTCCGCCCTTAGAAAGGGCCAAACAGCGTGTCTGGCTTCAAACAAATTAACTAATACCAGATGAACTGACCACAGTGTGTCACGTGTTGTCTGACCAAGTAGCAGCGAGTGTATATGAGTGTTTGAGACATTTATATAAATGTAACTCTTTCTGTAACAGAAAAGTTACAGGAAACTGCTGTTTCCATTTCTACACTTGAATTTACAATCATGTGTTCCAGTGATCAAAGTGTATTTAGAGAACACAAGCATTTTAATTGCCACTTGTAGCAGCATGTAGCAATTGTTGACAATGTGCTGATGTCAGCGATGCCATGCCCGCTGAGGCACGAGGGCACACGAGAGGTTAGATTGAACTTATAATCCAAAGAAACGGGTCATACGGCGCAAGGATTTAACCTAACAAAGACATTAGTCGTACACGTCCGTTCGATTATTTCAATCTCCACTAACGTCGGAAATCGGATAAGAACTCTGTTCCAGCGCGTTTAGTGATTAAAATCGCGGTATATTCAGAAGTGTGCGCAGCTTCTTATTACTGCTAAAAGACAAACGTAGAGACCATCGCTAGAGAACTCCATCGAAACAATACGGTGACTCATCAGCGTTCTACAAATCAAGACGATATCCGGGTGTGAATTAAGGGTCCGTTACAAATACCCAGGTAAGTCTGCTTAGACATAGATGTCACCTGCTGCGCAGTTAGGAATACATATTTTGTTCTAGGCAGATTTATCATTCACCCGGTCACACGTGGTGATCCGCCAAAACCTGTGAGTAAACCGCCTTTAAGTCCATTCAATGACTGATTATATGGCATTACACTCCTTTGGGGCAATATTTTATACTTACATAAATTTTATACATCCATACAGCCCTGTGGGGGATGTGAACGTCTGCATCAACAGCGATTATTGAGACGGCTGGATAGTCGTGGATGCATCTACAAGCTAAGTATAGTATTATTAACAGTCCACTTTATCATAGGGGAACATTCCCCCACAAGTTTGGTCCTTCTGAACCGGAAGTTTGGTCCTTACGAAACGGAAGTTTGGTCATATTCGAACCGGAGGAGTGGCCACACAAATGCGTGATAAAGGAATAACAGGAAAAGTTGGTAGATGGATCTATAATTTCCTAACAAGTAGAACACAAAGATAGTAGTCAACAGAGTAAGTCTGAGGCAGCTAATGTGAAAAGCTCTGTTCCACAAGGCACAGTACTCGCTCCCATCCTGTTCCTCATCCTCTCGGACATAGACAGGGATATAAGCCACAGTGCTGTGTCTTCCTTTGCAGATGACACCGAATATGTATGACAGTGTCCACCGTTGAAGACACTGCAAGACTCCAAGCAGACATAAACCAAATCTTTAAATGGGCTGCAGAAAACAATATGAAGTTCAATGATGAGAAATTTCAATTACTCAGATACGGAAAACGTGAGGAAATTAAAATCTCATCGGAGTACAGTGGACCCCGAGTTTCGTAAACCCGGAAATCGTACATTTATGTAAATATAATATTGTAAGTGCTTGTGGAAAAGTATTTTGGGGGTCTGAAATAGACTAACCTACGTGACATTTTTTCTTAAGGGGGTAAATTCGTTCGGTAATGGCACTTGAGCAGACTTCAGGAGTGAAGTTTTTACGAAACTCGGGGGTCCACTGTACAAAACAAATTCCAACCACACAATAGAGTGAAAAACTAATGTCAAAGACCTGGGAGTGATCATGTCAGAGGATCTCACCTTCAAGGACCATAACACCATAGCAATCGCATCTGCTAGAAAAATGACAGGATGGATAATGAGAACCTTCAAAACCAGGGATGCAAAGAGCATGTTGACACTTTACAAATCGCTTGTTCTATCTAGGCTAGAATATTGCTGCACACTAACTGCACCTTTCAAGGCAGGTGAAATTGCTGACCTTGAAAATGTGCAGAGAACCTTCACGGCACGCATAACTGTGATAAACCACCTCAATTACTAGGAACGCTTGAAGTTTCTAAACCTGTACTCCCTAGAACGCAGGCGGGAGGAATGCATTGTTATATACACGTGGAAAATTCTCGAGGGATTAGTACCAAACTTGCACACGAAAATCACTCCCTACGAAAGCAAAAGACTCGGCAGGCGATGTAACATCCCCCCAATGAAAAGCAGGGGTGCCACTAGCACGTTGAAGGATAACACAATAAGTGTCAGGGGCCCAAGATTGTTCAACTGCCTCCCAGCATACATCAGGGGGATTACCAACAAACCCCTGGCTGTCTTCAAGCAGGCACTGGACAGGCACCTAAAGTCGGTACCTGACCAGCCAGGCTGTGGTTCGTACGTTGGACTGCGTGCGGCCAGCAGTAACAGCCTGGTTGATCAGGCTCTGGTCCAACATGAGGCCTGGTCACAGACCAGGCTGTGGGGGCGTTGACCCCTGGAATTCTCTACAGGTAAACTCCAGGTAAACATGGTGGTCCAAAGACTTATACTACAGTGTATAAGTGTCTACGATCCAAGGTCCTTCGAGAAAAGCTGTAAAACTATTGTTTTTACAAAAGAAACCAGAATATATGAGTCCCTACTCTCATTCAAAGAGCATGGGAAGCTCTTGCGAGGCATAGAAAATGCGAGTCGGCAAGCGCTCACCCAAGGTTAGGGGACAGTACAGCTGGGGAGGACTCCCCCACTCACCCAACTCTGCGAGGAGCTAACCTCCAATTCTGCTTAAGTCAGCGAGTGGCTCAGAAGTGCACAGCTGGTCTGAGTGTGTATATGTATACACATATTTTATGTATACACAGAGTTTATATATACACAAGTGTTTATAAATGTTTATAGACTCAAATTAAGAGAATAAACTGTGTATTATGTTTGTGTCTTATATAATATAGGAAGTTATATTAAGTTTAAACTTTCATTGTAACATTTGACATCAGGTCTCCCTCAACATTCGCGAGGGTTAGGGATCAAGAGCCTCGTGAATGTTGAAAAATGGAATGTTTGGTGCCCCAAATATTATGAAATATAATACAATACTGCTTCCTTAACCTATTGAACCATGAACAATCAAAACACTATAAACATATAAAATAATGTACTATATACATTTTTTTTGACATGAGCTGGCTGTGAAGGAGGCCTGTAATATATAATCATACAATACATATTTTATAGTGTTGTGAAGTGTCATGGGGAATCAAGAGTTACATACACACTGCTTCTCCCTCTGTAGCTCCCCCTTTTAATGATCAAATGTTGAATTAAATATATATACATTAGAAAAAAAATGAAACTCCAACTTCATAACTTTATTTTAATTTGCATAACTCATATACAGTAGGCCCTCATTTTGCACGGTAGTTATGTTCCTGAAAATGTCGGACTAAAACGTGTTAGAAATTAAAAAAAATTTTGGGAAAAAAAAGGGACCCCCGACAGCCCCCCAAAAAACCCCAAAAAATTTTTTTTTTAAAAACAGATCTTAAAATATAAAAGAAATATGAATTGTAGTTCATTATCGTGGATTATGTTGTTTTTACTTTAAGACTACAAATGTAACAGAAATAATAGTATTTACCTTAAATTGTGGGTGCTGATGTTTTGGTGATTGTGGGGAGTGGAAGTTTCTGTGGCCCACTGGGCTGAGGTGGAATAAATTCTGGGAAAAAGTCATGGTTTACTGAGTGTCTCTAACTTTAATAAAAACATTCAGTAAGTCAGTCGTTTTTAAAAATCAGTCCCTTCATAAGTCAGTTAAAATTTTATTATTCAGTAAGCGTTAATATTCAGTATCATTCAGTAAGTGTATTTAAGCATTCAAAAGTCATTCATTAAAAATGCAGTCAAGTCATTTTTAATCAGTGTCAATATTATAAGTGCAGTCAAGTCATTCAGTAAGTAGTCAGTCGTCATTCAGTAAGTCAGTCAAAGGGATTCAGTAATCAGTCAGTCAAGTCCAGTAAGTCAGCGTTTCATTAAGTCCAAAAAACTTCAAAGCAGCAGTCGTCATTCAAAGTCAGTCAAGTATTAGTAAAGGGCAAGCATTGAAGTCAGTCAGTCAAGTCATTCAGTAAGTCAGCCAATCTTCGTAAGTCGCCCGTAAAGTCAAATCATTCAGTGTCAGTCAAAGTATTCAGTGTCAAGTCAAGTCATTCAGTAAAGTCAGTCAAGTCATTCAGTAAGTCAGTCCAAGTCATTCAGTAAGCTGCCTTCATAAGCGTCAGCGTTTCAAAGCGTCAGTCGTTTCGAAGTCAGTCGTTTTTAAAATCACATAAGT
>WNWK01037199.1:0-18660 GCA_009830355.1 Cherax destructor | reverse complement strand
TGGTCTATAATTATTGGGGTCTTTTTGATCACCTCCTTTGTGGATCGGGGGTGACCCTAGCTATTTTAAAGAAGGGGGGGGAAAGGTAGAGGCTTCAAGGGAATTTATTGAATAGTTTTGCTATAATTGGGGGAATACCTGTAAAGTTTTTTTGTACAAAAAATTTGGTAAGCTGTTTATGTCTCCTGCCTTTTTTTTAAGGGTGTTAAATTATGGCGAGACTTAAATTGGGTTGGTAGGGCTAGGAATGCGTATTAGGGTAGGTGTTTGTGGGGTGTCTTTTGGGGCCGGGTGTTTGGGGCTTGGGTTTTTAAATCGCTAGATTTTTTCCCTATGGTGGAGAAGAAAACATTAAGTCTGTTTGCTGTCTAAGGGGTGGGGGGGGTTCATCTGCTCTTGAAATTTGATGGTTTTTTTTTTCCCTTTATCTTATTATTTCCTGGGAATTCAATAGGGTCTTCCAGGTTTTTTCATATCCCCCATTTTGGGGGAAAGTCTGTTCTCATAATAAAATTTTTTTTAAAATCTCCTTATAAAGGCTGGAAAGGAGATGAGTAGCTTTTGGGAATTGTTCTCTGGTTATTAAAACCCCTTCTGTATTTTTTTTTCCTATTGGTCCCTTTTGTTAAGGGTTTTAAAGGGTGCTGGGTGTTGAGGGATTGTTAAGTCTCTTAGCTGTGATCTTTTTAAATTTTTGGGGCAATGTTTGTTATAGAGGGGGGGGGGTTTTTTTTAAAAGGGAAATTCTTGATGCATTCATTAGTATCTGTATATGTTTCTAACTCATTATGCCAGTCAATTTAATCATAGCTGTTAAAAAATTTTGCTGACTCATTATGTAGTCTGGGTAATTTTTGTAATATCTGGGGAAATTTTAAAAGGGTTTTTAGAAAGGTCGGATAGTGGTTTTGGGGTTTTTTGGTCTGTTTGTATTATCAGATGTGGTCTAGTAATGGGGTACTAGTCTCGGAAAATTCTTGAGGGGTTTTTTTGTTGGGTTTCAAGCAGTTGCTCATAGTTTTGTGAATTCTGTTACTTGTGGGTCCCGGTATGGAAAGGGAAATTTTTATTGAAGTCTCTTGAAAACAGCAAATGGTCTTTGTTCATGTGTGCATCAGTATCAGGTTACAGTTTTCACTAAAATGGGAAGGCTGTAGTAATCTGTAGTGTTTATCACTGTGAGGGTTTTTTAGGTCTTTTGATTTAAATTTAGCTATAATATATTCTCCATGCTCATCCCTTATGCAAAGTTATTATTAAATTTAAGTTGATCGAGTAATATATAGCTATTCCACCCCCTCGCTGATCTGTCCCAAAATTTTGAATGGCTGTGTCCTGGGATGGCATAGACATCTGTGTTTAGGCTTCAGCCGGGGCTCGGGGGGTGATTGACATATTGGTCTGGAGGGATTGGAAATAGTGCTGTGGGGCATCATAATGTTTGCTCAAGTCTAACATTGTAATTTAAGATAGTTATGTTATTGTTGGCTCTGAAATAATGTCTTTGCTTGATCTGCTTTTAAAAGGTTTCAAAAAATATGGAAATGTTCGATTTTTGCCTATGTTCATAAATAAGCAAATTACATCACACGTCTAATACACATAAGCTGGTGGGCCTAATGTGTGTTTACGAATGCGTTGATATTATTTATACAATTATTACAATATTGCATAACAATAAATCTTCTATTTTTTGGTGTGAATAAAAATTCATATGAATAAAAAATCAAAATGGAATTCATTTGTATAGCCTGGCAATGTAACTAATAAATAGAGGAAATGTTAGTTTAGTGCCAGGAATGCCTGCATTGTTTATTCTGGACCCTATTTTGAAATTAGAATATTTTGAACTTTGTGTGAAATTGGCCAAATTACCAATTTCCATTTATTTAATTGGATAGTTGAAACAGGTGGTCAACTAGAATACTGTAATTGGCCTAAAATGGGAGTCAAAGATGGCAAAATTGCCGATGCATAAATATCGCTGATGCAGCAAAATTTGCGAGAGCATAATTTCATCAATTTTCCATCAGATTTCATACTTTTTGTTTTATTACCTTCAGAAAAAGATTCTCTATCATTTCATAAGAAAAAATAACAATTTTTTTTTAAAATTCTTGGACCCTGTGGACAAGTTTCAGATCAGGGGTCTGGACCCTGAAAGGGTTAATAATAATAATAATAATAATAGATGGGGTTGTAAGAGAAGTGAATGCGAGGGTCTTGGCAAGAGGTGTTGGGCTAAAAGATAAAGAAGCAAATACAAAGTGGGAGTTGTCACAGTTGCTTTTTGCTGATGACACTGTGCTTTTGGGAGATTCTGAAGAGAAGCTGCAGAGGTTGGTGGATGAATTTGGTAGGGTGTGTAAAAGAAGAAAATTGAAAGTGAATATAGGAAAGAGTAAGGTGATGAGGATAACAAAAAGAATAGGTGACGAAAGATTGGATATCAGATTGGAGGGAGAGAGTATGGAGGAGGTGAATGTATTCAGATATTTGGGAGTGGACATGTCGGCGGATGGGTCTATGAAGGATGAGGTGAATCATAGAATTGATGAGGGAAAAGGGTGAGTGGAGCACTTCGGAGTCTGTGGAGACAAAGAACCTTGTCCATGGAAGTAAAGAGGGAATGTATGAGAGTATAGTTATACCAACGCTCTTATATGAGTGTGAAGCATGGGTGATGAATGTTGCAACGAGGAGAAGGCTGGAGGCAGTGGAGATGTCATGTCTGAGGTCAATGTGTGGTGTGAATATAATGCAGAGAATTCGGAGTTTGGAAATTAGGAGGAGGTGCGGGATTACCAAAACGATTGTCCAGAGAGCTGAGGAGGGGTTGTTGAGGTGGTTTGGACATGTAGAGAGAATGGAACGAGACAGAGTGACCGAGTGTATAAATCTGTAGTGGAGGGAAGGCGGGGTAGGGGTCGGCCTAGGAAAGGTTGGAGGAGGGGTAAGGAAGTTTTGTGTGCGAGGGCTTGGACTTCCAGCAAGCATGTGTGAGCGTATTTTATAGGAGTGAATGGAGGCATATGGTTTTTAATACTTGACGTGCTGTTGGAGTGTGAGCAAAGTAACATTTATGAAGGGATTCAGGGAAACCGGCAGGCCGGACTTGAGTTCTGGAGATGGAAAGTACAGTGCCGGCACTCTGAAGGAGGGGTATTAATGTTGCAGTTTTATAACTGTAGTGTAAAGCACCCTTCTGGCAAGACAGTGATGGAGTGAATGATGATGAAAGTTTTTCTTTTTCGGGCCACCCTGCCTTGGTGGGAATCGGCCGATGTGTTAATAAAAAAATAAAAATAATAATAATAATAATAATAATAATAATAAAAATAATCACTCTGGAGTGCTTTAAATGTCAGCTACGAAACCTATATGAAATACGTATAACATTTAACCCTTTCAGGGTCCAGACCCCTGATCAGAAACTTGTCCATAAGGTCCAAGAATTTAAAAAAAAAAATTAGTTTTTCTTATGAAATGGTAGAGAATCTTTTTCTGAAGATAATAAAACAAAAAGTACGAAATTTGATGGAAAATTTACGAAATTACACTATTGCAAATTTTGATGCATCAGCAATATTTACGCACCGGCGATTTTGCCCACTTTGACTCCCATTATAGGCTAATTACATTATTCCAGTTGACTAAATTCTTAGCTATTTCACTAGTGTTACTTCTATTTCATCGAATGAATGCAAGAAATTGCCCAATCAACTACAATGGACCCCCGAGTAACGAACACCCCGGAAATCGTACAGTTATGTAAGTATAATATTGTAAGTGTATTTTTGGGGGTCTGAAATAGACTAACCTACGTGACATTATTCCTTAAGGGAGTAAATTTGTTCGGTAATGGCACTTGAGCAGGCTTCTGAAGTGAAGTTTTTATGTTACTCGGGGGTCCACTGTATTTCAACTACCCAATAAAGTGATCGGAAATTGGTAATTTGGCCAATTTAACACAAAGTTCAAAATATTCCAATTTCAAAATAGGGTCCAGAATAAACTAACATTTCCTCTGTTTATTAGTTACATTTCCAGGCTTTACAAATAAATTCCACTTTGATTTTTTATTCACATAATAAATTTTTATTCACTCCAAAAAATAATGATTTACATACTGCTGTGCAATATTGTAATAATTGTATAAATAATATCAGCGCATTCCTGAACGTATATTAGACCTCCAGTTGATGTGTACTGGACACATGACATCATTTGTTTACTCTTGAACATTGGCAAAAATCGAACAAGCCCCAAGGGTCCACTGTGCCTATTTAATTCACCATTTGGCATGATTACAAAGTGGGCGGAGCTAGTTATAACTGAGGGAGAAGCCAGCAGTGTCTCAGTAGCTGATGATACCAGTTTATTTCTTTACATTCTCTGTTATTATCTTTTTTGTTTTTATACAATATTTCTTATTTATGAATACATTTTTCTTATTTAAAACCCGTAACAAAAAAATTGGGATGTTTTTTTGGTGGCTGGAATGAATTAATGGTACAGTGGACCCTCGCTATTCGAACATTCTTCATTCCAGAATGCTGTTCAAGTGCTGTTACCAAACAAATTTATTCCTATAAGGAATGATGTAAATTAGATTAGTCCATTTCAGACCCCCAAAAATACACTTATAAAAGCACTTACAATAATAAACTTACATAAAAGGGCAAGTTTGGAGTGTTCGAATAGCAAGGGTCCACAGTATTTCAATTAATTTCAATGAGGAAAATTGATTTGACATACGAGAGCCATGGAACGAAATAAACTTGTAAGTCAAAGTACAGCTGTATGTATGTATGTACAGTGGACCCCCACTATTCGAAGGGCTCGTCAGTCGAACAAATCGTCATTAGTACAAAAAATTTGATATCGTCATGCGAACAAATTATCGCGAGTCGAACGAATACGTTCGTGACCTGTCGGCCCAGGCGCTTGGGTGCCTCACAGCACAGGCGTGGAGAGCCAGTCCCGCGTTGTTTACACTCAAGAGAACAATACCCTGCACGCTTCCCCAGACATTTCACACTTAATTATAATTTTTTGGAGTTTCTTCATTAAGTGCGACTGTGAAATAAGCTACCATGGGTCCCAAGAAAGTTCCTAGTGGTACCCCTGGGCTGATAAAAGTGAGAAACACCGTAGAAATGAAGAAGGAATTAATACAAAAATACGAGTGTGGTGTGCGATTGTGTGATCTTGTTAGGATATATGGCAAAAACAGGTCAACTATTGCTTCTATCCTGCTTAAGAAGGAAGAAATTAAGCAAGCTGATGTTGCAAAAGGTGTTACTGTCCGAGCCAAAAACAGACCACAAATAATCGAAGAGATTGAGAAGTTGTTGCTGGTGTGGATCAAGGATAAAGAGTTAGCGGGTGATAGTGTGTCTGAGTCAATTATTTGTGAAAAGGCAAGGAACTTGCCTGCAACCAGTGCTGCTTGTAATGGTAGTGAATTTAAAGCCAGCAAAGGTTGGTTTGAGAGATTTAAAAATCGTAGTGGCATACATAATGTGGTAAGGCATGGTGAGGCTGCCAGTTCAGACAAACATGCAGCTGAAAAATTCATAAATGAGTTTCAGGACTACATAAAGACTGAAAAATTGAAACCTGAACAAGTGTTCAATTACTCAGGAAGAAAAGGCACTGCCAGGACACAGGCCTATGAAAGACAGGCTAACTCTCATGATGTGTAGTAATGCTAGTTGGGATTTTAAATTAAAGCCTTTACTAGTGTATCACTCAGAAAATCCCAGTGTGTTCAAGAGACACAATGTCGTCAAAAGTAGATTGTGTGTCTTGTGGAGAGCTAGTCAGAATGCATGGGTCACAAAGCACCTTTTCAGTAACTGGATCCATGAAGTGTTTGGCCCCAGTGTGAGAAAATACCTACAGGAAAAGGGTTTGGACAAAAAGTGCCTCCTGTTGCTGGACAATGCTCCTTCACATCCTCAAAACATGGAAGACCTACTGTGTGAAGACTTCAAATTTATAAAACTGAAGTTCTTGCCTCCTAACACCACTCCTCTCCTCCAGCCCATGGACCAGCAGGTCATCTGTAACTTCAAAAAACTCTACACAAAAGCAGTGTTTGAAAAGTGCTTTGAAATGACCTCGGACAGTGAATTGACCCTTAGAGAGTTCTGGAAGAATCATTTCAATATCTACAGCTGCATAGGCCTTATAGGCAAGGCTTGGGAGGGAGTGACTTTAAGGACTTTGAACTCTGCTTGGAGACCATTGTGGCCAGGTTGTGTCCAACAGAGGGATTTTGAAGGGTTTGAGGCTGACCCTGACCCTGCCGACCCTGTGCCTGTTGTGGACTGTATTGTGGAATTGGGCAAGTCCATGGGGTTGGAGGTGAGTGGCGATGATGTGGAAGAGTTAGTGCAGGGCCACAGGGTAGAGCTAACAACTCAAGAGCTGCAAGAGCTGGAAATGGAAGAGCATCAGACCAGATTTGAGGCTATTGATTCACGGGAGAAGGAGGAGGAAGAGGAGCTGAAGAAGGTGCCTTCTTCAGAGATTAAGGAGATGTGTACAATGTGGAATAGATTGCAAACTTTTGTTGAAAAATACCACCCTGAACAAGCTCAAACAAGCCATAACAGCAGCATGTTCAGTGACCAAACAATGTCCTTCTTCAGGAACATGTTGAAAAGGCGCCAGAAACAGAGGACTGTGGACAGTTCAAACAAACAAACAAACAAACAAATTTTATTTCATTGCAGGTTACATGGGTATTGGAAGTTACAATGTAAATTGAGTGCAAGGAGAGCCACTGACATGCCATGGCATTAGGGGCAGCTTATTCTAGTCCTTAAAAACTAGGTACTTAATATTAGAGAAATTTATTGAGTTTATTCTAGTTAAAAATTATTTTCAAAATTACAATATGATGAAATTTTACTGTTTAAATTATTATATAATGATATTAGATCTTAGATTGTTACAGGTGTTAAGATTCTTGAATGATAATATGGAATTGAGATTATCTTAAGGAAAATAACATTGAGCATTTTTGACATTAACTTATAATATGAGTAGGGGTAACATAATAGTAACATATTATTAAAAATTGAGATTATCGTATAGGAAAGTAACAATGAGCATTTTCAAAGTAGTTTATAGCATGATCATTTAGGTTTGGGTGAGTAGGTGGTTTTTGAGTTGAGTCTTAAATTGATTTTCAGACAAGATTATCTTAATATTTACTGGTAATGAATTCCAGATTCTGGGGCCCTTTATGTGCATAGAATTTTTACATAGGTTGATATGAACACGGGGTATATCAAAAAGTGATCTGTGTCGTGTGTTGTGGTCATGGGTCCTATTAAAGTTGGTGAGGAGAGTTTTGAGCAGAGGGTTTATATTAGAGTGTAAAGTTTTATATATGTAGTAGGCACAAGAGTAAGTATGAATGTTCTTTACGGTGAGTAGTTTGAGACTTTTGAATATTGGTGGAGTATGCTGTCTAGAGTGGGAATTTGTTATCATTCTGACTGCGGCCTTTTGTTGTGTTATGAGTGGTCTAAGGTGATTTAACGTTGTTGATCCCCATGCACAGATTCCATAGGTGAGATTTGGGTAGATAAGTGAATGATAGAGTGCAAGGAGAGCTGATTGAGGTACATAATAGCGTATCTTTGATAATATGCCTACTGTCTTCGAGATTTTCTTGGAAATTTGTTGTATGTGTGTTTGGAATTTAAGGCTACTGTTAAGGTGGATTCCTAGGAATTTTCCCTCTGTGAGTCTTGTGATGGGTGTACCATTAAGTGTTATGTTAAGTGGAACATTTGTGACTTTGCTTCCAAACTGTATGAAGTAGGTCTTGTCAGTATTGAGAGTAAGCTTGTTAGTCGTCATCCATGTTGATATTTTCTGTAATTCGGCATTAACAGTGTTGGCCAGTATAACTGGATTTGGGTGAGAGAAGACATATGTTGTGTCATCTGCAAATAAAATGGGTTTGAGTAGTTGTGATGCATTCGGTAGGTCATTTATGTAAATGAGGAATAGGAGTGGCCCCAGGACACTTCCTTGAGGGACTCCGATTGTAATTGGTTGTGTGGAAGAGTTCTCTCCATTTGTGTACACGTATTGGCTTCTGTTGGTGAGGTATGATTTTAGGTAGTTGAGTGGGTGCCCCCTTATACCATAGTGTGCTAATTTTGTTAAATTTTGTTAAAGTGTCCAGTGACTCCCAAGCTGGTCCTAGTGGGATTAAAAGACAAAGAAAAGAAGTAACCCCAGATAGGGCTTTGGTACCTGAAGTCCTTCTGGAAGGGGATTCCCCTTCCAAACACTAACCCCTCCCTCCCTCACTTCTCCTCCCTCTCTTCCATATGCCATCAACAATCTTCAATAATGGTAAGTAAAAAGACTTGCATTAATTTACTAATACTTTTAGTAGTACATCACTGTAGTATTTAATGTTTTTGTCTATGTAGAAGCTTAATTTTATTAAAATATTTTATTTTTTATATATTTTTGGATTTCTGGAACGGATTAATTGTATTTCCATTATTTCTTATGGGAAAAATTAAATCGCCTTTCGAACATTTCACGTCAAGAACAAGCTCCTGGAACGGATTAAATTCGAATGGCGAGGGTCCACTGTATATAGTATATATATATAAATATATATATATATATATATATATATATACAGTGGACCCCCGGTGTTTGTCCTGCTCAAAACACACCCTTTTATGTAAGTTTATTTTTTTAAATACTTTTATAAGTGTAGTTTTGGGGGTCTAAAAGGACTAGTCTACTTTACATTATTTCTTAAGGGAATAAATTCGGTTGGTAATGGCACTTGAACAGTATTCTGTTACGAAAAATGGACGAACACCTGGGGTCCACTGTATATATATATATATATACAGTAGAACCCTGGTTAACGAAAACCCCGGAAATTGTGCAATTATGTAAGTATAATATTGTAAGTGCTTGTGGAAGTGTATTTTTGGGGGTCTGAAATAGACTAACCTAAATAACATTTTTTCTTAAGGAAGTAAATTCGTTCGGTAATGGCACTTGAGCAGGCTTCTGCAATGAATTTTTTTCGTTAACCGGGGTTCCACTGTTTTTTTTTTTTATTATTTACACATCGGCCGATTCCCACCAAGGCAGGGTGGCCCGAAAAAGAAAAACTTTCATCATCATTCACTCCATCACTGTCTTGCCAGAAGGGTGCTTTACACTACAGTTATAAAACTGCAACATTAACACCCCTCCTTCAGAGTGCCGGCACTGTACTTCCCATCTCCAGAACTCAAGTCCGGCCTGCCGGTTTCCTTGAATCCCTTCATAAATGTTACTTTGCTCACACTCCAACAGCACGTCAAGTATTAAAAATCATATGCCTCCATTCACTCCTATCAAATACGCTCACACATGCTTGCTGGAAGTCCAAGCCCCTCGCACACAAAACTTCCTTTACCCCCTCCCTCCAACCTTTCCTAGGCTGACCCCTACCCCGCCTTTCCTCCACTACAGATTTATACACTCTCGAAGTCACTCTGTCTCGTCCATTCTCTCTACATGTCCAAATCACCTCAACAACCCCTCCTCAGCTCTCTGGACAATCGTTTTGGTAATCCCGCACCTCCTCCTAATTTCCAAACTCCGAATTCTCTGCATTATATTCACACCACACATTGACCTCAGACATGACATCTCCACTGCCTCCAGCCTTCTCCTCGTTGCAACATTCATCACCCATGCTTCACACCCATATAAGAGCGTTGGTATAACTATACTCTCATACATTCCCTTTTACTTCCATGGACAAGGTTCTTTGTCTCCACAGACTCCAAGTGCTCCACTCACCCTTTTCCCCTCATCAATTCTATGATTCACCTCATCCTTCATAGACCCATCCGCCGACATGTCCACTCCCTAATATCTGAATACATTCACCTCCTCCATACTCTCTCCCTCCAATCTGATATCCAATCTTTCGTCACCTATTCTTTTTGTTATCCTCATCACCTTACTCTTTCCTATATTCACTTTCAATTTTCTTCTTGTACACACCCTACCAAATTCATCCACCAACCTCTGCAACTTCTCTTCAGAATCTCCCAAAGCACAGTGTCATCAGCAAAAGCAACTGTGACAACTCCCACTTTGTATTTGCTTCTTTATCTTTTAGCCCAACACCTCTTGCCAAGACCCTCGCATTCACTTCTCTTACAACCCCATCTATAAATATATTGAACAACCACGGTGACATCACACATCCTTGTCTAAGGCCCACTTTTACTGGGAAATTATCCCCTTCCCTCCTACACACTCTAACCTGAGCCTTACTATCCTCATAAAAACTCTTCACTGCTTTCAGTAACCTTCCTCCTATTCCATACACCTGCAACATCTGCCACATTGCCCCCCTATCTACCCTATCATACGCCTTTTCCAAATCCATAAATGCCACAAAAACCTCTTTACCCTTATCCAAATACTGTTCACCTATATGTTTCACTGTAAACACTTGGTCTACACACTCCCTAACTTTCCTAAAGCCCCCTTGTTCATCTGCTATCCTGCTTTCTGTCTTACTCTTAATTCTTTCAATAATAACTCTACCATACACTTTACCAGGTACACTCAACAGACTTATTCCCCTATAATTTTTGCACTCTCTTTTGTCCCCTTTGCCTTTATACAAAGGAACAATACACGCTCTCTGCCAATCCCTAGGTACCTTACCCTCTTCCATACATTTATTAAATAATAGCACCAACCACTCCAAAACTATATCCCCACCTGCTTTTAACATTTCTATCTTTATCCCATCAATCCCAGCTGCCTTACCCCCTTTCATTCTACCCACTGCCTCATGAACTTCCCCTACACCCACAACTGGCTCTTCCACACTCCTACAAGATGTTATTCCTCCTTGCCCTACACACGAAATCACAGCTTCCCTGTCTTCATCAACATTTAACAACTCCTCAAAATATTCTCTCCATCTTCCCGATACCTCTAACTCTTCATTTAATAACTCTCCTCTCCTATTTTTAACTGTCAAATCCATTTGTTCTCTAGGCTTCCTCAACTTATTAATCTCATTCCAAAACTTTTCTTATTTTCAACAAAATTTGCTGATAACATCTCACCCATTCTCTCATCTGCTCTCTTTTTACATTGCTTCACCACTCTTTAACCTCTTTTTCTCTCCATATACTCTTCCCTCCTTGCATCACTTCTACTTTGTAAAAACCTCTCATATGCTAACTTTTTCTCCCTTACTACTCTCTTTACATCATCATTCCACCAATAGCTCCTCTTCCCTCCCGCACCCACTCGCCTGTAACCACAAACTTCTGCTGAACACTCTAACACTACATTTTTAAATCTACCCCATACATCTTCGACCCCATTGCCTACACTCTCACTAGCCCATCTATCCTCCAATAGTTGTTTATATCTTACCCTAACTGCCTCCTCTTTTAGTTTATAAACCTTCACCTCTCTCTTACTTACTGATTCTATTTTCCTTGTATCCCATCTACCTTTTACTCCCACTGTAGCTATAACTAAAAAGTGATCTGATATATCTGTGGCCCCTCTATAAACATGTACATCCTGAAGTCTACTCAACAGTCTTTTATCTACCAATACATAGTCCAACAAACTACTGTCATTACGCAGTACATCATATCTTGTATACTTATTTATCCTCTTTTTCTTAAAATATGTATTACCTATAACTAAACCCCTTTCTATACAAAGTTCAATCAAAGGGCTCCCATTATCATTTACACCTGGCACCCCAAACTTACCTACTACACCCTCTCTGCATGTTTCTCCCACTTTAGCATTTAGGTCCCCTACCACAATTACTCTCACTTACATATATATATATATATATATATATATATATATATATATATATATATATATATATATATACAGTGGACCCTGGTTAATGGCCATAATTCGTTCCAGGAATGAATTTATTAACTTAAGGAATAATGTAAATTAGAGTAGTCTTTTTGGACCCCCAAACATACACTTGCAAAAGCACTTAAAAAAATACACTTACTGTACATAAATGTTAGTGTTTGGAGCCAGCCGTTAACCGGGGGTCCTCTGTATATATATATACAGTGGTACCCCCACTTACGATATTAATCCGTCAGAGAGGGCATATTTTAAGGCGAAACAATCGTTACACGAATCAATTTTCCCCATAAGAAATAATGGAAATAAATTTAATCCGTCCAAGACTTCCAAAAGTAGTTAAATAAAATATTTTTTAGAACTTTTTGACATTAAATAATACAGAATTTAATGAAAAATACCTAAATACACATGTAAATATTGTACAATAACATGTCACTTACATTTATTGAAGAGTTGTTGATGTGTGGAGGACGGGAGGAGGGGAGAAGGTGGAGTAGTATGCTAGTGTTTGGAAGGGGAATCCCCTTCCATTAACACTGCAGGTACCAAGTTCTTTTCTGGGGTTACTGGCCTTTTTCTTTGAATGCTACACTCCCTGCATGAATGCTACACTCCCTGCATCTTTGCTACACTCCCTGCATGCCTACTACACTCCCTGCATCCTTGCTACACTCCCTGCATCCTTGCTACAATCCCTGCATCCTTGCTACACTCCCTGCATCCTTGCTACACTCCCTGCATGCCTGCTACACTCCCTACATCCTTGCTACACTCCCTGCATCCCTGCTACACTCCCTGCATCCCTGCTACACTCCCTGCATCCTTGCTACACTCCCTGCATCCTTGCTACACTCCCTGCATCCTTGCTACACTCCCTGCATCCCTGCTACACTCCCTGCATCCCTGCTACACTCACTGCATCTTTGCTACACTCCCTGAATGCCTGCTACACTCCCTGCATGCCTGCTACACTCCCTGCATGCCTGCTACACTCCCTGCATGCCTGCTACACTCCCTGCATCCTTGCTACACTCCCTGCATCCCTGCTACACTCCCTGCATCCTTGCTACACTCCCTGCATCCCTGCTACACTCCCTGAATCCCTGCTACACTCCCTGCATCCTTGCTACACTCCCTGCATCCTTGCTACACTCCCTGCATCCTTGCTACACTCCCTGCATCCCTGCTACACTCCCTGCATCCCTGCTACACTCCCTGCATCTTTGCTACACTCCCTGAATGCCTGCTACACTCCCTGCATGCCTGCTACACTCCCTGCATGCCTGCTACACTCCCTGCATGCCTGCTACACTCCCTGCATCCTTGCTACACTCCCTGCATCCCTGCTACACTCTCTGCATCCCTGCTACACTCCCTGCATCTTTGCTACACTCCCTGCATGCCTGCTACACTCCCTGCATGCCTGCTACACTCCCTGCATGAATGCTTCACTCCCTGCACATTCTTTACCACAGGCTTGGCACTAGGAGCTTTCTTGGGGCCCATGGTGGCTTATTTAGCAGTTGCAAGCACTAAAAACAGTGGAATAATGACAATATACTGGTATGAATGCGTGGGTGTGGGTGGGTGGTCGCTCTCACTTGTAAACAATAGCACACTGATGCTCCCTGGAGTGCGCACTCAGCTGGGCGCCAAGCGGACACGTCCGGTACGAATGTTGTTACACGAAGCAAACATCGTAAATCACAATCAAATTTTTTACGTTATAAATATCAGTTATCGAAAATAATGTAAGATGATAGCATCGTAACACGGGGTACCACTGTATATATATATGTCGTGCCGATTAGGTAAAACTTGCGATTTTGGCTTAAACAGCAACGCTCATCTTGCCATATAAGACAAGTGAAAATTTGTGTATGCAATAATTTCGCCAAAATCATTCTGAACATAACGAAAAAAATATATTTCATTGTGTTTGTTTATTATTAAATTAATGTTAACGTATCCAAAATATATTTAGTTGGGTTAGGCTAAATTAAATTGCGCTTGTTGTAATAAGGTTAGGTAGGTTTTCAAAGTTTCTCTTGGTACTAAATTTTAAATTTTTACATTAACATAAATGAAAAAAATATATCTTTAAACGTATAAGAGAAAATTTTAGAAAGGACTTAATTTGAGATGAGTTCTTGCTAATTGACCAGTTTTACCTAATCGGCACGACATATATATATATACAGTGGACCCTCGGTTAACGAATACCCCGGAAATCGTGCAATTATGAAAGTATAATTTTGTAAGTTCTTGTGGAAGTGTATTTTTGGGGGTCTGAAATAGACTAACCTATGTGAAATTTTTCCTTAAGGGAGTAAATTCGTTCGGTAATGGCACTTGAGCAGACTTCAGGAGTGAAGTTTTTACGAAACTCGGGGGTCCACTGTATATATATATATATATATATATATATAGGAAGTTTTGTGGTAAAGGAAGTTTTGTGTGCGAGGGGCTTGGATTTCCAGCAAGCATGTGTGAGCATATTTGATAGGAGTGAATGGAGGCATATGGTTTTTAATACTTGACGTGCTGTTGGAGTGTGAGCAAAGTAACATTTATGAAAAGATTCAGGGAAACCGGCAGGCCGGACTTGAGTTCTGGAGATGGGAAGTACAGTGCCGGCACTCTGAAGGAGGGGTGTAAATGTTGCAGTTTTATAACTGTAGTGTAAAGCACCCTTCTGGCAAGACAGTGATGGAGTGAATGATGATGAAAGTTTTTCTTTTTCGGGCCACCCTGCCTTGGTGGGAATCGGCCGATGTGTTAATAAAAAAAATAAAAATATATATATATATATATATATGGACCCTCGGTTTTCGTTCACCTCCAAACTCGAACAATTATGTAAATGTATTTTTGTAAGAACTTTTGTAAGTGTATTTTTGGGGTTCTGAAATGACTAATCTAACTTACATTTGTCCTTATGGGAACAAATTCATTTGGTAATGGCACTCAAACAGCATTCTTAAATAAGTTTTCAACGAAAACCGAGGGTCCACTGTATATATATGCGTACAGTGGACCCCCGGCTTACAATGGTGTCGGATAACGATAAATTCGGAAGATGATACATTTTTCTGTAAAAATAATGGTTCGGTAAATGATGATCCGCTCGGAAAACGCTATTCGTCTTGGACTTGTACATGGTACAATGCTCCATCCAGAGTCAGTGTGCCATTTTTTACCAGCGAATGACTGCCACCCCCACCACCCACGCATTCATACCATACATTTTGTCATTATTCCATTGTTTTTAGTGCTTGCAACTGCTAAATAAGCCACTATGAGCCCAAAGAAAGCTCCTAGTTCCAGCCCTGTGATAAAGGGCTGAGAGGGGAGAATGTGTCTTCTTAAGTGATTCAGTGATTCTACGATATGTTATGATCCTAAAGCAGCAGGAGTTGATAAAGGCTATAGCACCAGCCAGCAATAAAGTGTAGCATTAACAGTGTAGCAAGTAAGTTAAGCGATATAAAAATGACGACACGAAACTTAACTCTTCCACTGTTGTTGGAGTTATATAGGTCGACTGACAACAACGCTGTGTGTCTGGCCGCCATCACTATTTAAGGCGTATCTTTCAGTGGCCCTTATACACCCAACAACAAACACCACAACACCAGTCCTCGCATTCGTAATGATATTTTATTCATTCTAGAATATATGTCATGTTTCTATGTTATTAATATTGTTTATTATGTCATATTAGATGAATTGTGATAGATAAATAAGCCATAGAGTTTATATTAGTGTCATTTTGAAGGACTATCTTGTCCTGTCCACAAACACACACCCCTGTCGCCGGCACAATTCCAAACATTCGCCAGAAACAGAACTCTCTGGAACACTTTTTTGAGCAACAGGGGTCCAGTGACTCTCAAGCTGGTCCTAGTGGCATTAAAAAACAAAGAAGGGAAGTAACCCAGGAAGAGGACTTGATACCTGAAGTGTCAATGGAAGGGGATTTCCCTTCCAAACACTAGCAACTACTCCTTCCTCTCCCCTCCTTCCATCTTCCACACATCAACAACTCTTCAATAAAGGTAAGTGTCAAGTTATTACTGTTTTATGTACTTTATATCTCATTCTTTTCTGTGTAATTTAATGTGGAAACAATATTTATTTTAATACTTTTGGGTGTCTGAAACGGATTAATTGAATTTCCATTATTTTGTTATGGGGAAAATAGATTCGGATTATATTATTTTCGGTTTAAGTTAAGCTCTCTGGAACGGATTAATCACGTAATCCGGGGGTCCACTGTATATATATATATACAGTGGTACCTCTACTTATGCTGTTCCAGAAACCCAGAAGTTTGAAAAAAAAAAATTTGGGGAGGCCTTAAAGATAGATTTACATGCACAAATGAATGAACTCAATGTGACACTTACCTTTATGAAAAAAAAAAATTGGGGGGGGCCTTAAAGATAGATTTACATGCACAAATGAATGAACTCAATGTGACACTTACCTTTATTGAAGACTGATGTTGCTGGATGGAAGAGAGGGAGGAGGGGAGAGGGAAGAGACCCTAATTTTTGGAAGGGAAATCCCCCTCCATAAGGACTCCAAGTAACAAGTCCTCATCTGGGGTCACTTCCCTTCTTTGTCTTTTAATCTCACTAGGACCAGCTTGTGAGTCACTGCACACCTGTGGCATTAAATATCTGTCCAGAGAGCTCTGTGTCTGGCATCAATTTAAAATGTCCCTAAAATGGGAAAAGAGATTGTCATTGAACATGTTGATGAGATGGATTGCAACATCTTTGTCAGGGTGATGGTCCTCCACAAATGAATGCACCCTACTCCACATTGCACAAATCTCCTTAATCTCTGAAGAAGGCACTTTACATCTCTCTTCCTCCTTCATTGAAGCAATTTCCTGAGATCTGCTTTGATGGTGTTGCAGCTCAAGCTCTTGCAGCTCTTCAGTGGTTAGATCTTCATTGTGGTCCTCCACCAACTCTTCCACATCCTGGCTACTCATATCCAACCCCATGCAATTCCCCAATGCCACAATACTTTCCACAACTTCCATAGGCTCCTCAGGGTCAGCCCCAAACCCTTCAAAATCCCTCTCTTGGACAGAATCTGGCCACAACTTTCTCAAGCAGAGTTCATCGTCCTGAAGTTACTCCTGCCAAGCTTTATCTATAAGGCCTATGCAATGGAAGATATTGAAGTGATCCTTCCAGAACTCTATTAGGGTCAATGCAGTCATTGGTCACATCAAAGCACCTTTGAAACATTGCTTTGGTGTACAGTTTTTTGAAGTTTGCAATGACCTGCTGGTCCATGGGCTGGATGAGAGGAGTGGTGTTAGGAGGCAAGAAATTCACTGTTACAAATTTGAAATCTTTAGACATTTGGTCTTCCAAGTCTTGAGGATAAGCACGAGCATTATCCATTACCAGGAGGTACTTAAGTGGCAATTTATTGTCCAATAGATATTTCTTCACACTGGGACCAAACACTTGATTAAACCATTCCAGGAAAATTTCCCTAGTGACCCATGCCTTAGGGTTAGACTTCCACATCACCATCACACACAATTTACTCTTGTCAACACAGTACTATTTCTTGAACACTGAGAGTTTCAGAGTGATACACCAGTAAAGGCTTCACTTTGAAATCCCCACTAGCATTACCACACAACATGAGAGTTAGCCTGTCTTTCATAGACTTGTGTCCTCGCATTGCCTTTTCCTCCTAAGTGATGTAGGTCCTCCTTGGCATTTTCTTCCAAAAGAGGACTGTTTCGTCACAATTAAACACTTGTTGGGGTTTGAAATTTTCAGCCTCTACATATTCTTTAAAGTCGCACACAAATTTTTCAGCCCCTTGTTTATCTGAACTGGCACCCTCACCATGCCTTACAACACTTATGACACTTCTTGAATTTTCGAACCAGCCTTTGCTGGCCTTAAATTCATCAACATCATCACTTGTTCCAGGCATTTTCTTGACAAGATCGGTATGAACTGCCTTGCTTTTTCACAAATTAATGACTGCACAACACTCACCCGCTGGCAGTTTTTCGTTTATCCACAACAACAACAATTTCTCCATATTTTACATTGTTTGTGATCTCTGTTTCGTTATTGATTCACCCTTTGCAACATTAGCTTCAGTGATTTCTTTTCTCTTAGTCACAATGGAACCGATGGTTGTTGGGGCCTTCTTGTATATCCCAGCGAGCTCGGCAATATGTACACCACTATCATATTTTTCTATTAATTCTTTCTTCAGTTCTATGGTATTCCTTACTTTCTTTACCAAAGAACTGGCACTAGGAGCTTTCTTTGGGTCCATGGTAGCTTATTTATTAGTCACACACAATAATCAAGAGCCAAAACAATGAATTGTTGATGTGGACCCCCGAATTTCGTAAGGTTCTTATTTCGTAAACATCGTGTTTCGTAAGCTTTTTACGATTTCGAGAATCGTAAAATTGCTTGTGTTTCGTAATGTATTAGACCTGTCCGCCTGCTCCGCGCCTGCGCGGGACGCAGGATGCTGCCAGTGAAGCATTGTTTACCATTGAGAGAATATTACCTAGCGCGCTCTTTCAAACATTCACACTACATTTGGTGTTTTTTTTGGTGCTTTAGTGATTGTCACTGTGAAATAAGTCACCATGGGTCCAAAGAAGCTTCTAGTGGCACCCTGTGGTAAAGAAAGTGAGGAACACCATCGAACTGAAGAAAG
>WNWK01037198.1:0-18660 GCA_009830355.1 Cherax destructor | reverse complement strand
TCCTGGGGAACAAGATTGAAGGACCACAATGGAAATAAGACATAGTCCTCGATGATGCACTGACTTTACTGGGTTATCCTGGGTGACTACCACTTCCCCGAGTTATCCTGGGTGACTAGCACTCCCCTGGGTTATCCTGGGTGACTAGTACTCCCCTGGGTGACTAGCACTCCCCTGGGTTATCCTGGGTGACTAGCACTCCCCTGGGTTATCCTGGGTGACTAGCACTCCCCTGGGTTATCCTGGGTGACTAGCACTCCCCTGGGTTATCCTGGGTGACTAGCACTCCCTGGTATCCTGGGTGACTAGTACTCCCCTGGGTGACTAGCACTCCCCTGGGTTATCCTGGGTGACTAGCACTGCCCTGGGTTATTCTGGGTAACTAGCACTCCCCTGGGTTATCCTGGGTGACTAGCACTCCCCTGGTTATCCTAGGTGACTAGCACTTCTCTGGGTTATGCAGGGTGACTAACATTTCCCCGGCTTAAAAATACGAACAAAATCTTATCTTATCAAGCTCCCAGTACGCATCACTCTTACATATGGATAAAAAAAAAGGGGCAGGATAACTCATTTCTTGGAAAAAGATCCGTCAGGGGAATCAACGCACCTTGATGGATCATCACCACATATGTATCAGAAGCGGTAAACCCATACGGGCGAGGTACAGCCACAATTGTGATACATAAGCGAGACTCTTTACTGTTTACATGGGTGATGTTGGCTTCACTGTGTTCCAACATCTGCACCTAATTAAACAAATATTCTACACAATTTGACGTACTATATACATTAATTATAATGTACGTTAGCTTTGTATACAAGATTTGTATTTTTCACCTAGTAATGTATGCCTTCAACAGTAGTGAAGAGAATTTAATTAATAAAATGAATGATTTAAGAAAGAGTTTCGGAGGAAGTGTTGACTCGTGACTCAGGCTGTGAATCCGGATTTGTACACATCGTTCAAGAACTCTGTTGCTTATTATTATTATTATTATTATTATTATTATTATTATTATTATTATTATTATTATTATTATTATTATTATTATTATTATTATTATTATTATTATTATTATTATTATTATTATTATTATTTGGTAGGTAGTAGGTTGGTAGACAGCAACCACCCAGGGAGGTACTACCTGAAACTGTTTTACATGATGGTAGGATTGCTGGTGTCTTTTTTTCTGTCTCATAAACACGGTGGATAACAGGTATATCTAGCTACTTCTACTTACACTTTAGGTCACACTACACAGGCATGTACATGCATATATATACATACACACATCTAGGTTTTTCTTCTTTTTCTTAATAGCTCTTGTTCTTTTTATTTTCTCTATTGTCCATGGATTTTAGATTTTAGATTTTGCCACCGAAGTGGCTAGTTTATTGTGCACCCCATATCCATCCTGTGGACGGTAGCGCAAGAGCATATGGATACACAAAAGGCCTAGGCACTAGGCCCCAAAGGGGTTAACAATTGTACATTTGGGTTTATATCTACATTTCAATTATCTGTTACAAGCAGGTATCTTATTTCATGAATAAGATATCTTGACATGTCACATAGGTTATTATATTGTCTATCTCTATATTCCTCAATAAGTGCACAATTTAGCACATAGTGTTCAAGACAGTGACCATATGCCTGATCACATAATTTGCATTTAGTTTGATCATCATCTGTGTCTCCCAAACTGTCAGAAGTACCTGTAGCCAAGCCTAAGCCTGGACACTACAACATCAGTCAGTCTGTTCACATTGCAAGTTGCTCCACAAACATGCCCATCTGTGCTCGCATTATCATGAGCACAGATAGGCACGTTCATGGAAATTAATTTGGATTTATATCTACAGTTCACTTATCTGTTACAAGCAAATTTAGGAAATTTGCTTAGAATAAGTGGTATCCTACCTTCACTAATAAGATATCTTGACATGTCACATAGGTTATTATACTGTCTATCTCTATATTCCTCAATAAGTGGATAATTCAGCACATAGTGTTCAAGACAGTGACCATATGCCTGATCACATAATTTGCATTTAGTTTGATCATCATCTGTGTATCTCCCAAACTGTAAGAAGTACTTGTAGCCAAGCCGAAGCCTGGCCACTACAACATCAGTCAGTCTGTTCACATTGCAAGTTGCTCCATAAACATACTTGTGGGGAATTAAGAGATTACTTGTCTGGGCTTCACCGCCACTTACAACAAAATAATCTCCCGGGGAGTGGACCGACTAGTATAATTTTACCGCGGTTACCCCCGTTGAGGCGTGTGAGAAAACTTGCCCCACTCCTGGTCACATTTAAGGGAGCCCTCCGATATTCTCACTCTAAATCCACATCTATCCTTGACCAGTTTATTAAGAATGAGTAACACCAATGGTTACGGTATTGTTAAATTTTGTGGACTGTATAGGTTGATGTCTGACTGATTGGGGAGAAGGAGGAAAGAGTACAACTTAATATCACTCACCCTTTATCCGTGCCATTGCTGTTCACTTGAAGATCCCGTCATTATCATTCCCACCGTAAACCCACATTATCCCAACATACCTACTGGCCAGACGGTTGCTAAGACAATAAGAGTACTTACAGTGGGGAAGAAACAACATTCTTGTCGCTATTCTTCGACGGATCTCGTGGTCCTGCTCGGTAGATTATTCTTCCGGCAAGACGATGATGTTGGTGGTTGTCCCGATGAGTCAAGAGAAGATTGATCCCTTCAACTCTTTTACGCCCACGAGACCGGGCGTTATTTAACGTGGTTGGTCGGGGTAGTGATTCATATCCTCTCACTATACCCCTTCATTAGAGTTAATACGCAACACTTTACACACTATTCACACGTCGGTTTAATGTCCCATTAATTTACTCTCGTTAGAAGTTGATCCATTAATAATTGTGTAAGATGAACACTGATCGAATCGACGCACATTTCCGCCATCAACACCGCCATGACGGCGTCGCTCACTGTTTAACACATTATCACTCTATTATTATAGTTTCTTGGACTTAATGTCCCACATTATGCCCGGCGAATATTCACAACATTCACTATTGTGAAGAGAGACCATTAACCGCGATTTGGTCGTAGTAAACGCCGATTTCCATCTCCATTATATCCAGAGCCCTCCCATCGTTCACCTCGATTCGTTTATCCCACGAGAGCGACTGCCTGGGCGACTTCATTTGACCCAGCACCGCGTACCCACGCTACCGTCGTGATGGTTCTGTTTTGATCTCAAGTAAAATACGAACCAACAGCCACACATTAAGAATATTCACATTAGAAAGGCTATCGAGTATAACCTTTCGGGAAAATACCCAATATTTTCCACACTGCGGCCGGGCAGAGTTCGTTGTTAGACGATTCAAATCGAGTCATTTTGCAACAGGAGTTTCCAGCCCGCCCGGGACTGAACAGCTGTCTTCCTGGTAGGCCGAACCACACTTTCTGTCTCTGGTATCCCCTGGTCTGTGTCGTCTTCAACATTACTCGTGTCACTTTCCCTTAGGGTTTCGTTCACAGTTGATAGAACTCCCTTTAATTCTAAGGGGATTACCTGGAGTCTACCTGGAGAGAATTCCAGGGGTCAACGCCCCCGCGGCCCGGTCTGTGACCAGGCCTCTTGTTGGACCAGAGCCTGATCAACCAGGCTGTTACTGCTGGCCGCACGCAGTCCAACGTACGAACCACAGCCCGGCTGATCAGGTACCGACTTGAGGTGCCTGTCCAGTGCCTGCTTGAAGACAGCCAGGGGCTTGTTGGTAATCCCCCTGATGTATGCTGGGAGGCAGTTGAACAATCTTGGGCCCCTCACACTTATTGTGTTGTCCCTCAACGTGCTAGTGGCACCCCTGCTCTTCATTGGGGAATGTTACATCGCCTGCCGAGTCTTTTGCTTTGACGGAGTGATTTTTGTGTGCAAGTTTGGTACTAAGCCCTCGAGAATTTTCCATGTGTATATAATAATGTATCTCTCCCGCCTGCATTCTAGAGAGTACAGGTTTAGGAACTTCAAGCGTTCCCAGTAGTTGAGGTGGTTTATCGCACTTATGCGTGCGGTGTAGGTTCTCTGCACATTTTCAAGGTCAGCAATTTCACCCGCCTTGAAAGGTGCAGTTAGTGTGCAGCAATATTCCAGCCTAGATAGAACAAGCGATCTGTAAAGTGTCAACATGGGCTTGGCATCACAAGGATGGGTATGGGGTGCATAATAAAGATATCAAACTAAAACATCCCTGGTACGTAAACTCTCTTGGCCTCGACACAACACTTTGACATTCCTGACAACACCCTGAGCGTCTGGATACAATGTTACTATCTTACCCAGAGGCCACAATGTTCGAGGTTGCTCAGTATCAATTAACACAATGTCACCCGGTTGAATATTCTGTCGATTAGCCGCTTCTGACGCACCATAAAAATGTTCACGTAGTGTAAGGAGATACTCTTTACGCCACACATTAGACCAGTGATTAATTACTTTATTTAACATCTTAAATTTATCACTTAATACTGTCACATTATTATAATCTTCATCAATTTCCTCAGGATTATCTCTATAGATAGGTGCAGCTTCTAGTTTCCGCCCACATATCAAGTGAGAAGGAGTCAGTACTTCTGCGTCGGGAGTATCAATCATGTACGAGAGAGGACGATTATTTATCCGATTCTCTGCCTCCACTAATACTGCCCGGAATTCCTCCAAGTTAATTCGTTTCCGGTGTAGTACTTTACGCAGACACCTCTTCACTGTACCTATCAGTCTTTCATACAATCCCCCTTGCCAGGGGGCCCTGGGAGCTATAAACTTCCAGCCACACCCTCGCTGATTTAACAGAGACTGTACTTCATTACTCTCATTTAATTCCCTCAAATGATGCGCTCCCGCTACAAAATTAGTGGCATTATCTGAAATCATTAGTCTCGGACAGGATCTCCTAGCTGCAAATTTACGAAACAGCTGTATGAACTGTTCTGCAGACAAATCCTGTGCCACTTCTAAGTGTACTGCCCTTGTAGCGGTACAAGTAAATAGACACACATACACCTTTAAAGGAACACCGTTAAAATGATGGGGCCACTGTAATCCACACCGGTTACATCAAATGGCTTTATTAACTGCACTCGTTCCTTGGGCAATGGTGGAGGTCCTGGATACATATAGGTTCTGGCATCCCCTCGACGGCACACTACACATGTCTTGATGACTCGTTTCACACTCTGTCGTCCTTGAGGGATCCAGAAAGTTTCCCTAATACAATTTAAGGTATCTTGTACTCCACCATGCATCACATTTTTATGGGCATTTAATACAATTAAAGTTGTCAGAGGATGAGTCTTGGGCAGCAAGATAGGGTGTTTAGTATATTCACCCAATTCAGCATTTTGCAATCTACCTCTGCACTTGATTACGTCATCCTCCAAGTATAGCCCCAATTTCTCTATTATTGAACCCTTCCCAAGTTTTCCATCCCTTAGCAATTTAATCTCCTCTCCATAGATTTCTCCTTGTACTCTCTGTACCCAGTATTTCAGGGGATGAGGAAAATAATACGGGATATTCATCTTGTTTATGAATTTAAACACCAACTTCGTGACATTAATCAATTTTGGGAAGGATGAGTATCTATTTATATCAATGGCTAAGGAGGGACCGAGGACTGGAGCCGTGTTCACAGTAATTTCCACCGGAGCAATATGCGCCTTTTGAACAGGCCAGTTAATTTTATCCACCAACCAACTGGGTCCCTTAAACCATGATAAAGTCTTCACAAATTTTACATAAGTCAACCCACAGCAGACAAAGGAAATTCAGGGCCCCTGTCATATTTCTCTTGCATCTGGTTAATTTCTGCGACTCTATTTTGCACGAATATAATCTTGCTGGTTCCATTGCGGATCCACTGCAAGGATACCTCATTATCAGACCAAATTATGGTGTCGCTAATATTTATCTCCGGCAATTTACTCCGTATATAATCAGCTAATTTGACACCCACATAAATGGCGGTTAATTCCAACTGAGGTAAGGTACGTAATTTAATTGGAGCCACTTTAGCTTTAGACATTGTAGTGATACCGCTCTTGTGGAGAGCCGCAGCAGGACACAATACTGCACCACCTCAGGGGCCCCTTACAATAACAACAAACAGTACGGCGATGGCCCAGCATGGCGTGTGGTCTCTCTCTTACACAGATACATTCGTGATGCAGATTACATGGTAAGCTTAAATATGTCGCCAGTAGCTATAGCTTTTCTGAGGACATATGCACCTTACATCACCTGTCCTGCAGCAGCAGTCATTAGATGTATTTTCTTCTGTTGCAGACATGTAACATGGATTTTGTGTTCAATAAAGCCTAGGAATAAGGCCTGTGTTTTTATCACAACAGACATGACAAGAGAAATGTCTTTATTACATTGAAGATAAGCGACTGCTCCATACGCCAATTTAGAAGCATCGCAAAAAATGTGGAGTATATGATTCCCTTCTTGAACTGCCACCCGGCGCGGGAACTCCAACATTGGAATTTTCTCGTAATCACCAATTAATTCTTCCCACCTGTTAGCGAATTCCTCAGGTAGGGTTTCATCCCAAGCACAATTCTGCTTCCATGCCTCTTGTACCAACAATTTTCCTCGGATTGTAAGAGGCGCCACTACGCCTAGTGGATCGAAACATTTTGAAATTTCAGCAAGTAGGACTCTCTTAGTTAATTTATTGGGCATACTGTAATTATTAGGCTTTAACGATATCAAGTCTCTCTCAGTATCCCAAGTAAGTCCCAATATATTGCTACACCCAGATACTCCATCTCTGGGATTGTCTTTATTTATTCGGTCCTTTAACCTGGACGAATTACTGTTCCACTCCCTGAGAGGCATATTTGCACCTTGCATTATGTCATTAGCCCCTTCATATATCTTCATTAGCTCCTCTTCAGTTGACGTCACACCAAGGAAATTGTCCACATAGAATTGTTTACTCATTATTGCACTCAGTGGACCACCTGTATGTTTAAGATGCGCATTTATCGTCGCCTGAAGTAAGAACGGACTCGAAGTAGCCCCGAATAAGACACTTCTGAATCTGAAGGTTTTCAGCGGACTAAGTGGATTGCTAGGATCCTCTGGCCACAGAAATCTTGTGTAATCCCGATCCGTTTCTTGCAATCCCACTCTCAGGAAAGCTTTACTTATATCTGCCGTAAAGGCATAATTATTAACTCTGAAATTCAACAACACATCTCCCAATTTCTCCGTCAGCGACGGACCTGTCATTAAACAATCATTCAAACTAGGTACATTTTTATTACCCCTGGCACTACAATTAAACACGATCATCAAAGGAGTGGTTTTCGAATCCTTCTTCACTCCGTGATGAGGTAAGTAGTGGCCATGAATATTGGCTTGCTCAGGGGGTACCTCCTCTATGAACTGGTTAATTAACTGTTCATTAATGATCCCATTATAAGCAGTCAGCAATTCTGGTGTCTTACTCAATTCGTGGAGCTGGGCCTTTAACTGACCATACGCCATCCGGTAATTAGTGGGTAGTTCCGGATGGTTTAGCTTCCATGGGAGTCGCACCCAGTATTGTCCAGACTCGAATTTAACATCCTTCAGGTATTGTTCCTGAGTGAAGGAATCATCTGGACTTTCTTCATTTACATTAATCCCAATACTGTCCAGTTCCCACAATTTGTGCACTGGCTCAACAGCATTCTCTATTGAAGAATATGTACACTGGGGTGACGTTTCATGAGTAAGACACACAGTGACTGCATTTACAGCTTCCTCCAGTCATTCATTACTGCGAGGAAGCCTGCCATAAATTACATGGCCTGCTCTAGTGTTGAGAAGAGTGACACCGCATCTCTTCGTCATACCCTTCACAAAGGCTGCATAATAGTCGCTGCCTATTAATACTCCTATTGGTCCCACAGAGTCATTATTGACCACTGAGGGTGCCAGTTTCACATTATTCTGTGAGAGTCTCTGCGTGGTGGCATTAAGACCCACAGTGGAGATCTTCTCCGGTAGTCTATCCACGACTACTGCATTAACTTGGGTCTTCTCTCTGCCCAGACCGACGTTTATATAAACCGTGTCATATGACTGGGCCCTTTTATCTGAGAGAAAACCCGACAATTTTAATGTGGTAGGATCCCCCCTTCGTACTTTCATCCCATTAAGGCAACTGCGCTTTATGAAAGTACGTTGTGATCCCTGATCTAACAACGCTGTTACGGTCTTGGATTTACGCCATTTACCTTTAACTGTCATGTCCAACACAGGTAGTGCTACATCAGCTAAACCATTACGAACGTTAGCTGCAAGTTTTACGTGCGCCACTGTAGTGTCGGGGTGATTATCCTTACCATTACTAGGATTACACCCTCTCTTACACATCACTATGTGGTGCCTGCCATTATTGCATTGGTGACAAGTATTCAGTTTGGTCTGGCAATCCCTCACATTATGATTACCAAGACATCGAATACACTGGTCCAGTTCATCCAATCTCTTCACTTTCGCCTCCCAAGAACTATAGGTAACGCAGAGTTTAGAGAGATGGGTTTCATTACAGAAGAGACAATCTCTCTTCTCTTGGCTCGACAGTTTACCCCCCGGGTTACCCTTATTGGGGTGTTTATTAATAATAATAATAATATCTTTATTTACTACAAGTACATGTACAAGGTATACAGCTGGGAATCGAACACAGACCCTCGCCCTGTCACTTGATATGTGCCAACATAACCCTTTTTAGTGGTTGGGTTGTAACTATTACCATTGGGATAATTTTTGCCTTTGTGGAACTTAGTTGATGACTCAACGTCACTATGACCGGTATTCTTAAAGGTAGGGGGCTGGCTAGTTTGCAACTGAACAATTAATTCTTGCAAACCTATCCTTATTTCCTCCAACCCAAAGTAACCTTTATGGTACTTGTTAGATAACCACTCTATCGTTTTATGGTTCAATTGAGGTTGTATCATCCCACTCAATAACCAATCTGATGCCTCCAGATTATGTTTATTACTCAAGATTTTGAGGGTGCTCTCTAGTTTAATCCGAAATTGTTGCAAGCTTTTATAGTTGTGCTCTGGAGTTTTCAATTTAACCAGCGCAGTTATTAGATCCAGTCTACGCTGTTCCGTATTACCATAGGTACTCTTTAACAGACTAACAGCTTCTGTATAAGAGTCGTTTATATTGGGGAAGGCCTGAACGAGAATGAGGCATCTCCCCTCAATTGTCCCTTTAAATAAATCAACTTATTAACAGGTTCAAGATCATTCCTATCATGTACCATTGCCTTAAAAATGGACCAAAATTCCTCCCAGCTGTCTCCTGGCTGGAACGACAGCAATTGTACCTCTGGGAGTTTGGGGAGGGACATCTTATTTACTGTGCGAGGCTGGCCCACTAAGTTATTGACTCTCTTTGCACTGCGCAAAGCCCTAGTTTTACAGGACAGAATATGTTCCTCCACTTCATAATATTGCTCAAACAGTGTTTCTATTTCCTCATTATCTGAACAATTCTCCATAAGGTCCTTTTCATATTCCTTAAACCACAACTTGTATGACTCATACTTACTATCTAACCTGGAGTCTACCTGGAGAGAATTCCAGGGGTCAACGCCCCCGCGGCCCGGTCCGTGACCAGGCCTCTTGTTGGACCAGAGCCTGATCAACCAGGCTGTTACTGCTGGCCGCACGCAGTCCAACGTACGAACCACAGCCCGGCTGATCAGGTACCGACTTGAGGTGCCTGTCCAGTGCCTGCTTGAAGACAGCCAGGGGCTTGTTGGTAATCCCCCTGATGTATGCTGGGAGGCAGTTGAACAATCTTGGGCCCCTCACACTTATTGTGTTGTCCCTCAACGTGCTAGTGGCACCCCTGCTCTTCATTGGGGGAATGTTACATCGCCTGCCGAGTCTTTTGCTTTCGTAGGGAGTGATTTTTGTGTGCAAGTTTGGTACTAAGCCCTCGAGAATTTTCCATGTGTATATAATAATGTATCTCTCCCGCCTGCGTTCTAGAGAGTACAGGTTTAGGAACTTCAAGCGTTCCCAGTAGTTGAGGTGGTTTATCGCACTTATGCGTGCCGTGAAGGTTCTCTGCACATTTTCAAGGTCAGCAATTTCACCCGCCTTGAAAGGTGCAGTTAGTGTGCAGCAATATTCCAGCCTAGATAGAACAAGCGATCTGTAAAGTGTCAACATGGGCTTGGCATCCCTGGTTTTGAAGGTTCTCATTATCCATCCTGTCATTTTTCGAGCAGATGCAATTGCTACATTGTTATGGTCCTTGAAGGTGAGATCCTCTGACATGAACACTCCCAGGTCTTTGACATTAGTTTTTCGCTCTATTGTGTGGTTGGAATTAGTTTTGTACTCCGATGAGATTTTAATTTCTTCACGTTTTCCGTATCTGAGTAATTGAAATTTCTCATCATTGAACTTCATATTGTTTTCTGCAGCCCATTTAAAGATTTGGTTTATGTCTGCTTGGAGTCTTGCAGTGTCTTCAACGGTGGACACTGTCATACAGATTCGGGTGTCATCTGCAAAGGAAGACACAGCACTGTGGCTTATATCCCTGTCAATGTCTGATATGAGGATGAGGAATAGGATGGGAGCAAGTACTGTGCCTTGTGGAACAGAGCTTTTCACAGTAGCTGCCTCAGACTTTACTCTGTTGACTACTACTCTTTGTGTTCTATGTGTTAGGAAATTATAAATCCATCTACCAACTTTTCCTGTTATTCCTTTATCACGCATTTTGTGTGCTATTACACCATGGTCACACTTGTCAAAGGCTTTTGCAAAATCTGTGTATATAACATCTGCATTCTGTTTATCTTCTAGAGCATCCAGGACCTTGTCGTAGTGGTCCAGTAGTTGGGACAGACAGGAGCGGCCTGCTCTAAACCCATGCTGTCCTGGGTTGTGCAATTGATGGGTATCAAGATGGGTGGCGATCTTGCTTCTTAGAACCCTTTCAAAGATTTTTATGATATGGGACGTTAGCGCAATTGGTCTGTAGTTCTTTGCTATTGCTTTACTGCCCCTTTGTGGAGCGGGGCTATGTCTGTTGTTTTTAGTAGCTGCGGACGATCCCAGTGTCCATGCTCCCTCTCCATAGGATGTTAAAGCATGTGATAGGGGCTTCTTGCAGTTCTTGATGAACACGGAGTTCCATGAGTCTGGGCCTGGAGCGGAGTGCATGGGCATGTCATTTATTGCCTTTTCAAAGTCATTTGGCGTAGTGATGATGTCAGAAAGGCATGCGTCTGTCAAGTTCTGTGGCACTCTCATAAAAAAATCATTTAGGTTTTCGATTTTCAGTCTGGTTAGTGGCTCGCTAAAGACTGAGTCATACTGGGATTTAAGTAACTCACTCATTTCCTTGCTGTCATCTGTGTAGGACCCATCCGGTTTAAGTAGGGGCCCAATACTGGTTGTTGTTCTCGACTTTGATTTTGCATAGGAAAAGAAATACTTAGGGTTTCTTTCAATTTCATTTATGGCTCTTAGTTCTTCCCGTGTCTCTTGATTCCTATAAGATTCCTTTAGTTTTAATTCGATGTTTGCTATTTCTCTGACTAGTGTCTCCTACGTATTTCAGAGATATTGGCCTCCTGTAGCCGCTCCGTTATTCTGTGCCTTCGCCTGTATAGGGAGCGCCTCTCTTTCTAGTTTGCATCTTCTCCTCCTTTTCCTTAAGGGAATTTGCCTTGAGCAAACCTCAAGTACCACAGAGTTAATTTGTTCAAGACATAGGTTGGGATCCGTGATGCTTAGGCAATCTTCCCAGTTTATATCATTTAGGACTTGGTTTACTTGGTCCCACCTTATGTTTTTGTTATTGAAGTTGAATTTGGAGAAAGCTCCCTCACGGCTGATCACATTTTGTTGATCTGGAGCTCCCCGCATGCATGTCTGGACCTCTATTATGTTGTGATCTGAGTATATTGTTTTTGATATGATGACATTTCGTATCAGATCATCATTGTTGGTGAAGATGAGGTCCAGCGTATTCTCTAATCTTGTGGGCTCTACTATTTGCTGGTTTAAGGTGAACTTGGTGCAGAGATTTAAAGTTCATGCATGTGTGAATTTTCATCTGAGCTGCCTCCTGGTGTTATCTCTGCTACCACATTGTTTGCAATGTTCCTCCATTTTAGGTGCCTGAGGTTGAAATCCCTTAGTAGCAAGATGTTGGGGGCAGGAGCTGGAAGATTTTCCAGACAGTGGTCAATTTTCAGAAGCTGTTCCTGGAATTGTTGGGACGTTGCATCCGGGGCTTGTAGACAACCACGATGACCAGGTTTTGATTCTCGACCTTTATTGCTAGTACTTCAACTACATCATTTGAGGCATTTAGTAGTTCTGAACATATAAGTGACTCTGTGATATACAGGCCAACCCCCTTTTTGCCTATTCACTCTGTCACACCTGTATAGGTTGTAGCCCGGGATCCATATTTCATTGTCCAAGTGATCTCTTATGTGGGTCTCTGTGAAAGCCGCAAACATGGCATTTGACTCTGTAAGCAGTCCACTAATGTAAGGTACCTTGTTGTTTGTTGCTGGCTTTAGACCTTGTATATTAGCAAAGATGAATGTAGTTGGATTGGTGGTATTGGTGGTATGGGGGGTCTTTTTTCCTGGCTCTAATATCTGTTGTAATGGAGTGGAGGCCACTGACTGTGATTCCACTCCAGAAATGATTGCAGTTGGTGTACAATTTCTGTCATTTCCTGCCAGCTTTTTTTCCTTCCTGGCACTAAAAAACCTCTCTCTCCGGAGTGGCTGTGGCTACCCTGATTTTGCCATGGTCTGGATGTTCTGTGTCGCCTCGTACCCTTTAGGTGGTATGCCTGGCAATATAAGTTATAACACTGTCTTTCCTGAATTGATGTGGCACATTTCAGGGTGGAAAAACTTACAGGACGGGAGGTTGCATTTGCCTGTTTTCATATGGGAACGGCATTTTCTGGGGTGATCATAATTACATGTCCCATCTGATTTCCCAGATTTTCCATGCCTGCAGATACCAAGTGCATAATATTCACATAGGCCTGGTTTCCGTTTGCCCTGGTTTTTAGTGACTGTGTTCCCCATTGGTGGGTGTGTTCCTGTCTCATGTCTGTCTTCGTTACTATTGCTAACAATGGAGCCTTCAACTGTTTCCGGTAATTTATCTTCATTATTTCCCTGGGCATCCCCTTGTTTACTATCTACCGTGGTATTGCTAGTTTGTACCACTGTTTTGTGTGTGTCCTTGTCTACACCTGTTTCCCCATCATTTATTTCACTAGAGCTACTGTCCCTCTTCAGGTCACCATCATTTATTTCCCCATTCTTAAATATATTGGGTATCATTTCAACATCTGTACCGGGGGCGGTAGCATCATCTGGCCCTGATTTTTTACTGACCCAACTGTTATAGAAAGCTGTCATGTTTTGTATGAAGTCCGATTTGGTGTTGTCATCTTTTAATATCGATGTGGTTTTATTCCACAGTTCAGTCTCATTTGGACATACCCAAAACACTTCCCTTGTTTAATATCTCGGTGGTAGAGTCTTGAATGTCTACACAAGGGGCGTGGCAGCATTTACCACAAAAGATGCATGTAATCCATGCAGAGGAACGTTTGCTTGTTTGGTTGCATATTACACAGGGTTTCATGATTGATTTTGTTGGTTGCTTTACTGTATATTCTACTAATAGGTTCCCTGAAGTGGTGATCCGTCTATTTGTATCGTATCTATTTTATTTGCATGTGTAAATGTTGGACAATCTTACCTCGTAGAAGTTATTCTTACTGTTATTGTTTGGGTGTTTGATAAGGTCCCCTAAAACTCCGTCCGCTTATTGAATCCGGACTCGGATACCAGTTTTGAATCCAGTCAATGGTTCCCTTATTTCTTGGATCTGACGAGATCCAGTGTCACTTATTTAATCAATCCTGTAGGGTTGTCTGGGTTACGCGAGACAGATCACTGGAAGATGATTAAACAGAGTAATAATAATAATCGGTATGGTACAAAAGTATAACTTGCGTGTTGGAGATAAAAACCGGTCCTTCTGGCAGCTCCTACTGTACGGCGGCCGTACCTCTGGCACCCTGGTTTACCTCTGGCACCCTGTTTACTTCTTGCACCCTGGTAAAACCTCGCCCCGCTTTAACACCTGGGTATCCGTGCACTTATGGTTCACTCTACTGGGTTTAGATTTGTTTTTGTTTTTACCTACACCACAACACTGCTGGTTTTTCTTATGATGACTGGAAGATATACGGACTTATGTTAGTGAAATCGTTCACTGACAACTCACAACTCGACACTGTTTATCGAATTTTTCAGCTGGACAAATTACGTATTTCCTCAGGATTGTGCCCTTTTCGTATTTCATAAATTTTTATATCAATGTAATCACTAGATTTTGGTCAGGTATACTAACAGTTTAAAATTATCGATACACGGACTTGCGTGGTAAGGACCCGCGGCCGCTGGCAACTGATTTCAAACACGAAACTCGTTAGGCCTACACTTCCACCTTTGTTTTCACTTAACATCTATTAACTTTGTATACTATGGCACCACTGATATATTCACTATACAGATCTATCTTCACCCTATTTTCAGGGAGACTTTCCTTCCTCTGACAAATAAACGTTCTGTTTTGATTATTTCACACGGCACTAAGTTCCCCTCTGGCTTTATGGCACTATGTTCTGGCACACTAATTCCCTTGTTTTTTGTCTCTGTATAACTGTTTTCTGCCTGGTTTGTTGCGAGCACTGGAGGGATGTACCTTATACGATCACTGGCACAGTTTTAGGTTCTAAATACAATTTTAATTCATCGGGGTCCACTGTATCTTGATCCATGAACTCCATGCACTTATTGAGTGCCTTTGTAACATGACCCTTACGAGCTTGTAACGAGGCTTTCCTTGCTTTAAGATCCCTGGGCTTGACACTCCCAGCAGTTTCATCGGGTCCAGCCATGGTTATAGGATTAATAACCACTGATGTCACAAATTAAATAAATTGCTTATAAAGGTGATTATCAAACCTTACTCTTGCACAAATCGTAGCCACGCCTGGGCTAGCAATTAATTGGACAATTAATTAATCTGTGTACTCTATACTCACTTTCTACAATCAGTCACTTAATTATTAAATAAATTCAATAATGATTAATTCACTAATCACCTCCGGTTCAGGAAGGACCAACGGGCGATGTGGGGAATTAAGAGATTACCTGTCTGGGCTTCACCGCCACTTACAACAAAATAATCTTCCGGGGAGTGGACCGACTAGTATAATTTTACCGCGGTTACCCCCGTTGAGGCGTGTGAGAAAACTTGCCCCACTCCTGGTCACATTTAAGGGGACCCTCCGATATTCTCACTCTAAGTCCACATCTATCCTTGACCAGTTTATTAAGAATGAGTAACACCAATGGTTACGGTATTGTTAAATTTTGTGGACTGTATAGGTTGATGTCTGACTGATTGGGGAGAAGGAGGAAAGAGTACAACTTAATATCACTCACCCTTTATCCGTGCCATTGCTGTTCACTTGAAGATCCCGTCATTATCATTCCCACCGTAAACCCACATTATCCCAATATACCTACTGGCCAGACGGTTGCTAAGACAATAAGAGTACTTACAGTAGGGAAGAAAAGACATTCTTGTCGCTATTCTTCGACGGATCTCGTGGTCCTGCTCGGTAGATCATTCTTCCAGCAAGACGATGATGTTGGTGGTTGTCCCGATGAGTCAAGAGAAGATTGATCCCTTGAACTCTTTTACGTCCACGAGACCGTGGGCGTTAGAAGTTGATCCATTAATAATTGTGTAAGATGAACACTGATCGAATCGACGCACATTTCCGCCATCAACACCGCCATGACGGCGTCGCTCACTGTTTAACACATTATCACTCTATTATTATAGTTTCTTGGACTTAATGTCCACATTATGCCCGGCGAATATTCACAACATTCACTATTGTGAAGAGAGACCATTAACCGCGATTTGGTCGTAGTAAACGTCGATTTCCATCTCCATTATATCCAGAGCCCTCCCATCGTTCACCTCGATTCGCTTATCCCACGAGAGCGACTGCCTGGGCGACTTCATTTGACCCAGCACCGCGTACCCACGCTACCGTCGTGATGGTTCTGTTTTGATCTCAAGTAAAATACGAACCAACAGCCACACATTAAGAATATTCACATTAGAAAGGCTATCGAGAATAACCTTTCGGGAAAATACCCAATATTTTCCACAATACTTATCTACATTCATGTTATCATAGTGGGTTATAGATCTACTCAGGCTTCTAACTGCATTCCTATAGCTATCATTTTCATTATTTATTTCTCTCCTAATATTATTCCTAATGCTAGACACAGATATACCAAAGTTATATTCTACATTCTCCTTATGGGTGCTCTTCTTGGCTAACATATCAACTTTATCATGAAGGAGTAATCCAATGTGTGACGGAATCCATAGCAAATGTACTTTAATTCCTTTGTCCCGGATTTTTGAGTATCTATACCTGGCTTCTCCAATGAGCATGCTGTTAGAGTCATTATATGAGTCAAGAGCCTTCAATGATGACATAGAATCAGTAATGATGATAGAGTCAAGCTCAGTGTCATAAGTTAGCTTTAGTGCCATAAGGATTGCAAACAATTCAGTTTGCAGTGTAGACGCCCAGTTGTTAATTCTTATGCCTAGTTCAAAAAATTATTATTGTTCTTAACTAGGAGGTGGCAACCAGAGCAGATGCAGCTCTGCCAGAAGACTCCTGTTTAGATCCATCAGTGTATATAACTTGAGATAACTTATTACTACCAGCTAGGCGATAAATTTCTTCTGAGCAGTTGCTTTAACAAGTGATTTAAGGAAGGGATTACTAGCAATGAGCTTCTTGGGAGGGACTTGCAGGTATGTGATATTAAATGAACACATCTTCCATGGAGGGTGAAATGCTCTTGTTGCCTACAGTGATACAATTCATGCAGGTTGTAAAACTTAATGTAATTGTATGTTTTCACAATCCATTTAGATCTGTGAGTATTTACTTCTAGACATTTAGTAAGATTCATTGTGACAGTGTCTGGTTCATTTCTTAACATTCTAATACCAAGTACAGTGTTAATCTCAACAATCCTATCACTGATACTAGTAATACCAAGCTCCTTCCTCATATTAAGAACCTTTGTAGATTTGGGACAGCCAAGAATAATTCTGAGAGCTTCATTTGCATTAACTCCAAGGGTCGGAGAGAACTTTCTCGAGCTAATATCAACATGGGAGCAGCATAATCAATTAAGGACCTAATATAGGCTATGTCCATGGGGAAGTGGAAAAGAATCTTTCCTCCGTAAGCCATGCGTGTCGTATGAGGCGACTAAAATGCCGGGAGCAATGGGCTAGAACATAAGAACATAAGAATGGAGGAACACTGCGGAAGGCCTACTGGCTCATACAAGGCAGGTCCTTATCAAAACCACCACTACCTAAGAATTTACTCCTGTACTCACGACACCAATCAAATCCAGCCCCTTCCACTTCTCCTGACAATTTACTAAAAAAAAAAAAGAAGAAAAACTTTATAAAACTAGGATGTTTGAATGTGCGTGGATGTAGTGTGAATGATAAGAAAGAGATGATTGCTGATGTTATGAATGAAAAAAATTGGATGTCCTGGCCCTAACGAAACAAAACTGAAGGGGGTAGGTGAGTTTCAGTGGGGAGAAATAAATGGGATTAAGTCAGGAGTATCTGAGAGAGTTAGAGCTAAGGAAGGGTAACAATAATGTTGAAGAATCAGTTATGGAAGGAGAGAGGGAATATAAATTTTAAATTCAAGGATTATGTGGATTAAAATAAGGGTCAGATGCGAAAAGTGGGTCATAATTGTGGGATGTAGGTGACGTGACATAGTGAGTCAAAGTTGGCGGCCGGTGGCACCCGTGCGCCGCTTGTAGGTGAGGCAGAGAAACTAGAGTGGTAAACAAACGGAGTGCGGGGCCGACGAACATGTATTACCTTCCTAATATGTAAGTCAGTAATTACGTGTTATGTAGGGAAAGGCACGCACACCCACTATAGATTTCCGTCCGTACAGTGTACATTAATGATATATTAGGACTAGGAGGTACAGTGTGAGCTTACCTAGTCAGGTGTTAGTTAGTTACCATTTTGTCCTAGGCACATGTCGATTAGACACTAGGCCTGTTGTATGTATGTGTGTGTGTGTAACGAAACACTTCGAAATGCTTCGGCCCCGCCGGGATTGAACCCGGGCCCTCCGTGCGTGAAGCAAGAGCGCTAGCCACCATGCCATCGGGGCGTGCATCCTAATTTGTGTACTTTGTTCTTTGCAGCTAGGAGCATTCGCTATGTTGTATCTAATAAAGGTTATCAGACACACCCGAATGTCTCTTTGACCATGTTCCTAGATATTACAAGTTAAGGAGCTGGTGTGGTAGCTAGCCTAGGCATACCCGGTGGGAATGGCTGTGTCGTTGAGTTGCGAGGCTGCAGGGTGCACAGAGGTGAAGACGGCAGATGACATGTCGATATGC
>WNWK01037197.1:0-18661 GCA_009830355.1 Cherax destructor | reverse complement strand
GGATAATAGTTTTGGTCCCCCCCACCCCCCCTAACCCCCAAACTCGGTTCTTGCATTATATTCACCCCCACACTTGCCCTCGGGCATGACACCCCCCACTGCCTCCAGCCTTCTCCTTGTTGAAACATTAAAAACCCATTCTCACCCCATACAAGAGTGTTGGTATAACTTTCTCTCATCTTCCCCCTCTTTGCTTTCATGGATAAAGTTTTTGTCCCCCAAAACCCTCCTCAGTGCCCCTAAATTTTTCCCCCTTTTTTAAAATTTTTATGATTCCCCCCCACCTTCATAACCCATCTCCTGACACCCCCCCCCCAAATATCTAAACTTTTTTACCTCCCCCATACTCCCCCCCCCAATCTGACCCCCAATTTTTCCGTTATTTTTTTTTTTTATCCTCATCCCCTTTTTTTTCCCCTTTTTTCCCTTTTTTAATTTTTTCCCTTCTTTTACCCCCCCCTACCAACTCATCCACCAACCTCTGCAACTTCTCCCTTTAGCCCCCCCAAAACACAGTGTCATCAGCAAAAAGCAACTTTTTACAACTCCCCTTGTGTTAGATTCTTTATTTTTTAAACCCCCCCACCTCTTGCCAACCCCCCGGGGGATTCACTTCTCTTACAACTCCATCTATAAATATTTGAACAACCAGGGGGGACATCACACATCCTGTCTAAGGCCCCCTTTTACTGGGGAAAAAATCTCCCTCTTCCCCAACTCTAACCGGCCTCACTATCCCCAAAAAAATTTTTCCCCCTTTTAATAACCACCCCCCATTCCATACATTTGAACATCTGCCACATTTTCCCCCCCCCATTTCCCCCCTATCTTATGCCTTTTCCAAATCCATTAAATGCCACCACCTCTTTCCCTCATCTAAATATTGTTCACCTATATGTTTCACTGCAAACACTTGGTCTACACACCCCCTACCCTTCCTAAAGCCTCCTTGTTCATCTGCTATCCTGCTCTCCGTCTTACTCCTAATTCTTTCAATAATAACTCTACCATACACATTACCAGGTATACTCAACAGACTTATTCCCCTATAATTTTTACACTCTCTTTTGTCCCCTTTGCCTTTATACAAAGGAATTATGCACGCTCTCTGCCAGTCACCTCACTAGGCCGCTTACGGGATGCACCCGTGCAAACCATTACATCATCCCCTTCAGCCTGATGCACCTCGACCTCCATTACAACATGCGAAACCTTGGAAAGCTCATTGACCTCAACACCATCAACACATCCAATTCGTAACCCATCCGCCTCAGGCACCACCTCCGCAGGCAACATGCCAACCATCGTTGGACTATCAAGCATCCTGTGAAGGTCCTCGAAAGTAGGATCCACCAATCCCACCTCCTCGCCAACAACATCCCCTTCAGAATTATTCATCGCCGACTCCTGAGTCGGGGCCTTCATATCCATAGATAAAGTCTGCACGAGCACTTCTTCCTCAGGAACTTCGTCGCTCCATTTTCCAGTGCTCGTCTCAACTCCTGCAGCCTCTGACACATCTGGCTCCACTTGCTGTACCATGCCCTCCTGCGCCGCCTGATCAGCAGCAGCTGTTCGATCATCCGATGCTCGTCGCGGCAGGTCCTGTCGTTTCTCACACATCACTGCCATATGTCCTGGGGACCCACAGAGCCGACAGGTGCGTATCTGCCCAGGATACGTAACGTACACCTGGGTTTTAAGGGCTTCCATGAAGACATAAGATGGAATCTGCCGTCGCAGAGTCATTTTAAGGACAAAAGAGCCCTCCGGCAGTCCTGCATACACACCCTGGGCCCAATGCCCCACAGTAGCAGCGTGAATAACTCCAAACTGTCCAAAAACCTTCCGCACATCCACTTCATCAGCCTCAAACGGAGTATTCCGAATTCGTATCCACGAATAATGCATGGATACATCTCGTAGACGTACCTCCAAGCCAGTTTGAACCACAATCCTCCGTTCCTGATATGTATCCACAATTGCCTCATAAGCACCAGTGCTGGAAAACTTGACAAAGATCCTCACGGCACCATTAAGGGAAACCCCATACAGATCAGCAATCGGGATCCCATAAGTGTCCCTAATTATCAAGGGCAGCAGCACATCAGCCGTACTAGGGTAAACAGCTCCCTGCAAAAGCTCAATACAAACGGTGTTTACACGTCGCCTGTAACTGGCAGCCATGTTGCGGGCAACACTGTTGTATGACACTGCCACCAGGAGACCCAGAAAGCACACCCTTCCTCCACCAAGGTTGGGCTGCGACTGCAATATAATTAAAAGAAGAAACCTTACGTATAAATTTGAGTTCAAAAATAATCTTCTATACAAGACTATAGTGACCACTGACAATCCCAATGATGTGGGACGAAGTCTATTAGTCATTCCTAGGGATTGTCGTGAGACTATTTTGAAAAGTACTCATGAACGAGCAATATCTGGCCATTTTACACGTCGGAAGACCTTAGATAAGATCAGAAAGTTATATTTCTTGCCGGGGATGTCCTCTGACGTTTATAAATTCTGTCGAGCATGGTAGAACTAAGAGTCCCAGGATTTTCAACCAATCCACTGAACTATTTGATAGTTCAGTTCCAGATACTCCTCAGTGGAGAAGAAATGTTATTCCACAGTACAATCCTAAAGGTTTAAAGTTTTATACACCGGGCTCTTGTACCCACTTTTCAGATTGGCGGAGCCGAGGTTATACCTAGTACTTTTCCCTCTGGTTAGTTAACTAATTTGCCTCCGACCATAAGTTTTGGAAGGTGGGTATTGTGAGGGAAAAGTAGTGTAAATAGGGTTACGGTTGTTCAGTCAGCCGGGAGTATCGTTAATGAGTTACAGCCCGCACTTCCATCTAGCGGGCTGGGGCAAAACTCTTGTTCCCGGGTGTCTGTTGAGGGTTTTTACTTTCTACTCCTGGTAGTATGACTCTTACCTGGTGTCGGTTGGGGAGTGGAAAGTCACTTCACCTTCACTCTTCTCCGAATCAGGTAAGGCGAACTACCAGGAGTATTTCTTGTGTTTGATTACCATGTTTTCTTCGGTTACCAGTAGTGACTTGGACATTATGGAACACCTTTTTCTATCTTAAATGTTTTAAAAGCCTATTGTAACCAGAATATTTTCTTTACCATCAGCTCTGCTCCTGGACTGGTTTCCCAGGATAGACTCTAGACGAGTGAGCAAGATTTCCCTGGACTTAACGGGAATTCCACAACAACTCCTCTCTCTAGTTTCTAACTTGTGTGCGTTAGAGGGTGTTGCTGAAGATCTTACCTCCGTTCGGATACCTACAGTGTGGTATTTCAACCTAGTGGTCCCAGGAGATTCACCATCTACTCCGGAGACATACCACCTACAGAGACAACCATCATCTATTCTCCGCCTCTCCGGTTATTACCTCCTGTCTCACCAACAGACCTGAACCACAACGGATATATTTCTTTTTTATTTCTATTTAATTTTATTAAAATCCAGAAAAAAAACATATTATATATATCCTTCGGTTTACTATTATTTATTAATTTTTCCATCAATATTTTGTTCAGGGGAAGGCGTTTCCCTGACAGTGATGGAGTCTGAGATGTGTAAAAAACAAGGAAGTAAAATATTAACAAAAAAAAGAGTAAGTTGACAGATTGGATGGCAGATTGAGGGAGAATTCCGAGAGCGTTAACATATTTAAGAATTAATGTGTCGGAATATGGATGTATGGGAGACAAATGGAGTAGAAGAATAGGAAAGAGAAAATAAGTAGACTGGGTGGTGAGGAGTCGGTGCAAATTAATACTTTTATCAACATATTCAAAGAAGGAATGAACGAGTGTAATAAAGCCAACACTTTTAAACACGGGTCACACACATACAAAAGTGTTATGATTTTGAAAACTGCAGAAAAATGAAGCAAAAAGCAGCGGAGATGTCATTATATCACTCACATGAAGATATAATGAAGTTTCAAGAAAACGTTTCGCCCTACGTAGTGGGGCGAAAGAGAAATTGACTCTGAGAAATTGTAGAAACCATTGTTGTGGTTGCAGTTGTTGGTGATAATGTTGATGAGTGTTGAGTCAAGGATTCTTCCTCCCTCAGTGTTGTTCTCATTAGCAAATTATCACTTTGCCATTCCAGTTAATTTACAGAGTGTGGGAGTAATGAGGTATCAGGTCACTCGCCCTCCCTTACCAGGTTAATCCATTTGTGACTAAATAAAGCACACTGTGTGTCAATATGTGGTTAATTAAACTTACATATGAATGAATTTGTGTTCTGTTTAATGTGCCAATGTTATTAATCAAATTGGGTTCCGGTTAATAACCGGAGAAAGTTTTTTCAAATTAGAAATAATGTTCAAAATGGATCAATCTAAATAATGTACTTGTATGTGCCTAAGTATTTGTTTACCTATGAGACTATTGTAAAAAAAATTTGATATGGCCTATGCTTAGATGTAATTTATTTAGTGAATTCCTAAATTAAGTGTTGTTTAGTCTTGCTTAGAGAAAAGCTTGGATTGAATTTCTTCTGTGAAGGTCCCAGTTTACTTGTTCTTATGGGAGACAAATGATAGGTTTAAATACTGTTGTTCTTATGGTAATTTCTGAGTGTCATATCTGATTAATTTCTACTCTTCAACGATAATAAGTTAATTATGCGACGTCTCCGCAGCTTCTAGCTCAATGTCTTTGTGTATTTCACGATGTTGGTCTCACTGGAAGATTTAAACTTGATTTGGTCTATGTCCTAATTTGCTAATTTTATTGAAGAAATTTGGATATTATTTCCGATATAACTTGTGAATGCCTTTTCTGTTATAAATGTACACCCCGCTCTGTACTGTTATAAATGTACTCCCTGCTCTGAACTATTATAAATGTACTCCCGCTCTGCACTGTTATAAATGTACTCCCGCTCTGCACTGTTATAAATGTACTCCCCGCTCTGCACTGTTATAAATGTACTCCCGCTCTGCACTGTTATAAATGTACTCCCCGCTCTGCACTGTTATAAATGTACTCCCCGCTCTGCACTGTTATAAATGTACTCCCGCTCTGCACTGTTATAAATGTACTCCCCGCTCTGCACTGTTATAAATGTACTCCCGCTCTGCACTGTTATAAATGTACTCCCGCTCTGCACTGTTATAAATGTACTCCCGCTCTGCACTGTTATAAATGTACTCCCCGCTCTGCACTGTTATAAAGACTCCGCTCGCACTAATCCCGTCTCCTGCACTGTTATAAATGTACTCCCCGCTCTGCACTGTTATAAATGTACTCCCCCGCTCTGCACTGTTATAAATGTACTCCCCGCTCTGCACTGTTATAAATGTACTCCGCTCTGCACTGTTATAAATGTACTCCCGCTCTGCACTGTTATAAATGTACTCCCTGCTCTGCACTGTTATAAATGTACTCCCGCTCTGCACTGTTATAAATGTACTCCCGCTCTGCACTGTTATAAATGTACTCCCGCTCTGCACTGTTATAAATGTACTCCCGCTCTGCACTGTTATAAATGTACTCCCGCTCTGCACTGTTATAAATGTACTCCCGCTCTGCACTGTTATAAATGTACTCCCGCTCTGCACTGTTATAAATGTACTCCCGCTCTGCACTGTTATAAATGTACTCCGCTCTGCACTGTTATAAATGTACTCCCGCTCTGCACTGTTATAAATGTACTCCCGCTCTGCACTGTTATAAATGTACTCGCTCTGCACTGTTATAATCTCGCTCTGCACTGTTATAAATGTACTCCCGCTCTGCACTGTTATAAATGTACTCCCCGCTCTGCACTGTTATAAATGTACTCCCGCTCTGCACTGTTATAAATGTACTCCCGCTCTGCACTGTTATAAATGTACTCCCGCTCTGCACTGTTATAAATGTACTCCGCGCTCTGCACTGTTATAAATGTACTCCCCTGCTCTGCACTGTTATAAATGTACTCCCGCTCTGCACTGTTATAAATGTACTCCCGCTCTGCACTGTTATAAATGTACTCCCCGCTCTGCACTGTTATAAATGTACTCCCGCTCTGCACTGTTATAAATGTACTCCCGCTCTGCACTGTTATAAATGTACTCCCGCTCTGCACTGTTATAAATGTACTCCCCGCTCTGCACTGTTATAAATGTACTCCCGCTCTGCACTGTTATAAATGTACTCCCGCTCTGCACTGTTATAAATGTACTCCCGCTCTGCACTGTTATAAATGTACTCCCGCTCTGCACTGTTATAAATGACTCGCTCTGCACTGTTATAAATGTACTCCCGCTCTGCACTGTTATAAATGTACTCCCGCTCTGCACTGTTATAAATGTACTCCCGCTCTGCACTGTTATAAATGTACTCCGCTCTGCACTGTTATAAATGTACTCCCGCTCTGCACTGTTATAAATGTACTCCCGCTCTGCACTGTTATAAATGTACTCCCCGCTCTGCACTGTTATAAATGTACTCCCGCTCTGCACTGTTATAAATGTACTCCCGCTCTGCACTGTTATAAATGTACTCCCGCTCTGCACTGTTATAAATGTACTCCCGCTCTGCACTGTTATAAATGTACTCCCCGCTCTGCACTGTTATAAATGTACTCCCGCTCTGCACTGTTATAAAGGTACTCCCCGCTCGGCACTGTTATAAATGTACTCCCGCTCTGCACTGTTATAAATGTACTCCGCTCTGCACTGTTATAAATTACTCCCGCTCTGCACTGTTATAAATGTACTCCCGCTCTGCACTGTTATAAATGTACTCCCGCTCTGCACTGTTATAAATGTACTCCCGCTCTGCACTGTTATAAATGTACTCCCCGCTCTGCACTGTTATAAATGTACTCCCCGCTCTGCACTGTTATAAATGTACTCCCCGCTCTGCACTGTTATAAATATACTCCCCGCTCTGCACTGTTATAAATGTACTCCGCGCTCTGCACTGTTATAGATGTACTACCCGCTCTGCACTGTTATAAATGTACTCCCCGCTCTGCACTGTTATAAATGTACTCCCTGCTCTGCACTGTTATAAATGTACTCCCCGCTCTGCACTGTTATAAATGTACTCCCCGCTCTGCACTGTTATAAATGTACTCCCCGCTCTGCACTGTTATAAATGTACTCCCGCTCTGCACTGTTATAAATGTACTCGTGCTCTGCACTGTTATAAATGTACTCCCGCTCTGCACTGTTATAAATGTACTCCCCGCTCTGCACTGTTTCAGTCACGGGCGAAGAGGCAGAAGGGAGTGGGGTCTCGTATCGTCGAAACGTTTCGTCTACTCTGCAAATTTCTTCAGTAGATTACATATGCGAGTTAAACCCGAATACAGGAGAGGCAAAGATCAAGTGTATTATTGACTATTAAAAACTAGGAAGTGGTGAGAACACAACCTGCTGTCTGCGTTCACCTTGTACAGAGCCACCAGGCCCCGGTGGCCTGGTGGCTAAAGCTCTACCTTCACACACGAGGGTCCGGGTTCGATTCCCGGGGGTGGAAACATTTCGACGTGTTTCCTTACACCTGTTGTCATGTTCACCTAGCAGCCAATAGGTACCTGGGTGTTAGTCGACTGGTGTGGGTCGCATTCTGGGGGACAAGATTGAGGACCACAATGGAAATAAGGTTAAAAATCCGAAGAAATCTTATCTTATCTTTAAGGAGGAGGCTGTGTTTTTCCTCCAACACTGAATTTTCTGATAAGACACATATACAACTGATAAGACACATATACAACCGAAAAACAGTATGATGGTACCGATAAGAGTTAGGCATCTTCATTCTGAAACGTATCACCTACACAGTAGGCTTCTTCATGTCTGGAACACTGTGAAGCTGAAGCAACAGTGTAGTGACTTATATACTGTCAGAAGTGAGGCAGAGATAATCTGACAACAGTGTATAAGTCTCCATACTGTTGCTTCAGTTTAACATTGTTCCAGGCTGAGGGACTGACCCCTTCAAAACTACACCTTCAAGGATGACGGACTGATTACATCGTCTTCACATCTCTTCTGCTTCTGCTACCACCTCTGCATTCAACTGAAGAAGCCTACTGTGTAGGCGAAACGTTTCAGGATAAAGATACCTAACTGTTGCACATGTGTCTTATCAACTTCTCGGTATAGTATACCATTATCATATTCACTGATGTTTCTCTCTGTTCAGAAATATTTAAAGAAAATTGGTAAACTGTTTCGCAAACCTTTGGAAAGAGGAAGAGAAAAAATGAAAGGTTGTGGCAAAGACTTCAGGATGGAAATGACAGAAAAACTGATTGGTTGTCAGCAGAAGCATTACTAACGCATGTATCAGTAGTCATTACTAACGCATGTATCAGTAGTCATTACTAACGCATGTATCAGTAGTCATTACTAACGCATGTATCAGTAGTCATTACTAACGCATGTATCAGTAGTCATTACTAACGCATGTATCAGTAGTCATTACTAACGCATGTATCAGTAGTCATTACTAACGCATGTATCAGTAGTCATTACTAACGCATGTATCAGTAGTCATTAAAATAGGATCGCATGGTATCTTCAGTAGTCGATTATAACGTATGTATTACAGATAGTCATTACTAATCATGTATCAGTAGTCATTACTAACTCATGTATAAGTAGTCATTACTAACTCATGTATCAGTAGTCATTACTAATGCATGTATCAGTAGTCATTACTAACGCATGTATCAGTAGTCATTACTAACGCATGTATCAGTAGTCATTACTAACGCATGTATCAGTAGTCATTACTAACGCATGTATCAGTAGTCATTACTAACGCATGTATCAGTAATTAAATAGGATCGATGGTGGAATGGCTGTTTCTGAAGCCAGACGGATGAGGGAAGACAGAGTCTGTTGTGTCACAGGACTAAAACACTTAAAAAAAAACACTGACAAGAGCGATGGTCTCATTATAAAAAATATCTTCACTTGAGTAACACTTTTAAAAAGCGGAATAGAATTGCAGGTTTGTGCTACAACACTCTCCAACACTCTTCCCAGTGAAGAGCTACAACACTCTCCAACACTCTTCCCAGTGAAGAGCTACAACACTCTCCAACACTCTTCCCTGTGAAGAGCTACAACACTCTCTAACACTCTTCCCAGTGAAGAGCTACAACATCTCCAACACTCTTCCCAGTGAAGAGCTACAACACTCTCCAACACTCTTCCCAGTGAAGAGCTACAACACTCTCCAACACTCTTCCCAGTGAAGAGCTACAACACTCTCCAACACTCTTCCCAGTGAAGAGCTACAACACTCTCCAACACTCTTCCCAGTGAAGAGCTACAACACTCTCCAACACTCTTCCCAGTGAAGAGCTACAAACTCTCCAACACTCTTCCCAGTGAAGAGCTACAACACTCCAACACTCTTCCCAGTGAAGAGCTAAACACTCTCCAACACTCTTCCCAGTGAAGAGCTACAACACTCTCAACACTTCCCAGGAAGAGCTACAACACTCTCCAACACTCTTCCCAGTGAAGAGCTACAACACTCTCAACACTCTTCCCAGTGAAGAGCTACAACACTCTCCAACACTCTTCCCAGTGAAGAGCTACAACACTCTCCAACACTCTTCCCAGTGAAGAGCTACAACACTCTCCAACACTCTTCCCAGTGAAGAGCTACAACACTCTCCAACACTCTTCCCAGTGAAGAGCTACAACACTCTTCCCAGTGAAGAGCTACAACACTCTCCAACACTCTTCCCAGTGAAGAGCTACAACACTCTCCAACACTCTTCCCAGTGAAGAGCTACAACACTCTCCAACACTCTTCCCAGTGAAGAGCTAAACACTCTCAACACTCTTCCCAGTGAAGAGCTACAACACTCTCCAACACTTCCCAGGGAAGAGCTACAACACTCTCCAACACTCTTCCCAGTGAAGAGCTAAAACACTCTCCAACACTCTTCCCAGTGAAGAGCTACAACACTCTCCAACACTCTTCCCAGTGAAGAGCTACAACACTCTCCAACACTCTTCCCAGTGAAGAGCTACAACACTCTCCAACACTCTTCCCAGTGAAGAGCTACAACACTCTCCAACACTCTTCCCAGTGAAGAGCTACAACACTCTCCAACACTCTTCCCAGTGAAGAGCTAAAACACTCTCCAACACTCTTCCCAGTGAAGAGCTACAACACTCTCCAACACTTCCCAGGGAAGAGCTACAACACTCTCCAACACTCTTCCCAGTGATGAGCTACAACACTCTCCAACACTCTTCCCAGTGAAGAGCTAAAACACTCTCCAACACTCTTCCCAGTGAAGAGCTACAACACTCTCCAACACTCTTCCCAGTGAAGAGCTACAACACTCTCCAACACTCTTCCCAGTGAAGAGCTACAACACTCTCCAACACATTTCCCAGTGAAGAGCTACAACACTCTTCAACACTCTTCCCAGTGAAGAGCTACAACACTCTCCAACACTCTTCCCAGTGAAGAGCTACAACACTCTCAACACTTCCCAGGGAAGAGCTACAACACTCTCCAACACTCTTCCCAGTGAAGAGCTACAACACTCTCCAACACTCTTCCCAGTGAAGAGCTACAACACTCTCCAACACTCTTCCCAGTGAAGAGCTACAACACTCCAACACTCTTCCCAGTGAAGAGCTACAACACTCTCTCAACACTCTTCCCAGTGAAGAGCTACAACACTCTCCAACACTCTTCCCAGTGAAGAGCTACAACACTCTCCAACACTCTTCCCAGTGAAGAGCTACAACACTCTCCAACACTCTTCCCAGTGAAGAGCTACAACACTCTCCAACACTCTTCCCAGTGAAGAGCTACAACACTCTCCAACACTTTTCCCAGTGAAGAGCTACAACACTCTCCAACACTCTTCCCAGTGAAGAGCTACAACACTCTCCAACACTTTTCCCAGTGAAGAGCTACAACACTCTCCAACACTCTTCCCAGTGAAGAGCTACAACACTCTCCAACACTCTTCCCAATGAAGAGCTACAACACTCTCCAACACTTTTCCCAGTGAAGAGCTACAACCCTCTCCACCACTCTTCCCAGTGAAGAGCTACAACACTCTCCAACACTCTTCCCAGTGAAGAGCTACAACACTCTCCAACACTCTTCCCAGTGAAGAGCTACAACACTCTCCAACACTTTTCCCAGTGAAGAGCTACAACACTCTCCAACACTCTTCCCAGTGAAGAGCTACAACACTCTCCAACACTTTTCCCAGTGAAGAGCTACAACACTCTCCAACACTCTTCCCAGTGAAGAGCTACAACACTCTCCAACACTTTTCCCAGTGAAGAGCTACAACACTCTCCAACACTCTTCCCAGTGAAGAGCTACAACACTCTCCAACACTCTTCCCAGTGAAGAGCTACAACACTCTCCAACACTCTTCCCAGTGAAGAGCTACAACACTCTCCAACACTCTTCCCAGTGAAGAGCTACAATACTCTCCAACACTTTTCCCAGTGAAGAGCTACAACACTCTCCAACACTCTTCCCAGTGAAGAGGTTTGATGTTAAGACAAGTGCAGTTGTTAGGTCTTGAGACTATAACATGTGCATGGTCAGGTTATTGTAGGTTGAAGAATTGAGACACTTATGCAACATATGGGAATCTTAACTGAATAAACGTTTCGCCACACAGTGGCTTCATCAGTCCAATACAAAGCAGGAGAGGAGTTAGAGGTAATCAGTCCCTCAGCCTGGAATCGATGTGAGGGACTGATTACCTCAAACTCCCCCTCTCCTTATACTTTCCTACTTTGTATTGGACTGATGAAGCCACTGTGTGGCGAAACATTTCTTCAGTTAAGATTCCCATATGTTGCATAAGTGTCTCAATTCTTCAACTTGTAGGTTTTCAAAACCAGTTATCACATTTGTTGCAGGTTAGCAAGTGTACAGCGCTGTGTCAGTGTTGTAGGTTAGCAAGTGTACAGCGCTGTGTCAGTGTTGTAGGTCAGTTCATGACACTACGGTCAGTGAGGCGGGGAACTTTTTTCAATTCAAATTAGAGTGATAAATATTGTCTCTGAGAAAGACGTTCGATGTGACGCAAATATTGTGGGCAACGTAGACGGACTTTTGTTTCGTTTTTACCGACATTAAGTGGCACCTAAGTTCCCCTGTAATCTACCATGTCCATAATTACTATCGCATTTGCTTTGTTTTGTAAGGTGAAGTCTAGAAACTCCTTAATTCATCTTCATGGACAATTGTGTTGGAGAGGTGTGAGCTTGGCTCAGGGAAGGGGAGGGTTCAAGGTGTGAGCTTGGCTCAGGGAAGGGGAGGGTTCAAGGTGTGAGCTTGGCTCAGGGAAGGGGAGGGTTCAAGGTGTGAGCTTCGCTCTGGGAAGGGAAGGGTTCAAGGTGTGAGCTTGGCTCAGGGAAGGGGAGGGTTCAAGGGCAGTGAGCCTTTCATGGTAACTTTCAGACTTTTTCAAGGCTGTGCACACAAAGGTGTCGTTTACTGTAGATATATACGGTAGTGTTGAATGTCACCCTGCCTCGGTGGTCACCCTGCCTCGGTGGTCACCCTGCCTCGGTGGTCACCTTGCCTCGGTGGTCACCCTGCCTCGGTGGTCACCCTGCCTCGGTGGTCACCCTGCCTCGGTGGTCACCCTGCCTCGGTGGTCACCTTGCCTCGGTGGGAGACGGCCGACTTGTTGAAAAAAAAATATAAACGGTAGGCCCATCAATATAATTTTTGTTTATCTGTATAATGCAACGTGTGTGCGCCCTCGTATGTTTGTCAGCTACAACACGAATGATAGTGTGGATATAATGTAGAGACCTCAGCAGTAACAGCCTGTTTGATTCAAACCCTGATCCACCATAAGGCCTGGTCTCAAACCGGGCCGCGGGGGCGTTGACCCCCGAAACCCTCTCCAGGTAAACTCCAGGCTTAGTTAACTTGGTTTTGGTGTGATTTGGTTTCATTTAGTTTGCTTTGGTCAAGGTATTTTAGGATGGGTTTGGTTAGATAGTTTATGTCACTTATTTCATGTAGGTCCATATAACCATACTGTCACTGTAGTCTGTGTGCGAGTACTGCTGTACCACTGTAACTCCAAGCAAATAATGTGATTTTGTATCTCTTTCATAGCTATTTAAGGGGCACTTAAGTACCCTTGTCTTCTAATAATATGCTCATTTCTCCACTATAATCTACCTTGTCCATAATTACTATCACATTGTCTTTGTTTCGTAAGGTGAAGTCCAGGATCCTTCTTTAATTCAGAGGTGTGAGCAAAGCTCACACCTCTGCAACAAGGAAAGATTCTGGACTTCACCTTACGAAACAGACAAAGAAAATGCGATAGAAATTATGGACAAGGTAGATTTTAGTGGAAAAATGAGCATATTATTAGAAGACTTACGTGCCTCTTACGGTTTATCGTAATGGATTGGTCTCGATGACCTTAAATGTCCAACTCCCAGTAAAAATAGGGATGAGATCAAACCTAATGAAACCTTTCTTACTGACTTACAATCATGCCGAGATGCTGGGAAAGTCGTTGTAGAAAGACTAAAGTCTGATTTATGCTTTGTTGAAATTCTCACGAAGCAGAAAGCCGGAAAGCACCAGAATTGCCGGCGGAATTTTCCAAAGACCAGTTGCAGCATCTTCTGCCTTTCAGTTGAAGCCAAGAAACAACATCCTCAGGAGCGCCAAGATCAGTAGGAACACCAGGAGCTTCAGTTCCATAGTTATGCTTCTGCAACAGAGGCACTAGGAATGAACCCCTTCGGGAATTCCATAATTTCATCTTTGGTAAAGCCATCTATTCATTTTCTTCTTAGTTTCTGTTTCTGTTATTATTATATGGAAAAGAGCTATATCCGTCGGGGTTATAAAAGCGATTGGAAAATGAAAGATAGTTTGGGATTTAGATCCTTTCACAGGAAGTCATTGGCAACGATAGAAGCTCATGCTTTATACAATGTTGCAATTGGTGATCTTGTGGCAAACAAACTTAAATACCACACAAACTGTTTTGTGGAATTCTGGCGCCCATGAGATGCTATGATGAAAGAAGAATGAAGTAATTCATGACACTATCCAACACCGTGTTCTAGAAGAGTTACTGGTTAATACTGATGGAAACATTCCAGCTAGAAGAGTCCACTTGTCTAGGAAAGACCTCCATCATTAAGTCTGCTACAGGAAAGTTACATGGAAATACTGCTGAGAGTGACTGTACTGAGTTGAAGAAAGCTGAGTTTCAGAGTTACTTTAACATTCCAGAGGAACCTGGATTCGGAACGTGGAGTTACGCTTGTGACGCAAGAAACCGTAGAAAGATCTTGTTACGATATCCATTATCGGAAACTTTGCATTCACTGACAACACGACACTCGCTAGAGTTGTGTTATATGTCTCAGTGACGTTGCACATCATCTATGAATGATAACAATGTAATATTATCTTTGGAGAAGCACGAATTCACATTTTCTGTGTCAATAATCAGTACCTGAAGTCTTCAAATTTTTGATTGGCATAATCACCCATGGTCCTTTACGTAATCCCAACCTTGAAGAACAGCAGTCACTGCTCAGTATTATTCTGTTGATAATCTTCAACTGTAGTTTGAATAGAAACGTCGTAGTTTGAAGTAGAAACGTCGTAATTTGAAGTAGAAACGTCGTAGTTTGAAGTAGAAACGTCGTAGTTTGAAGTAGAAACGTCGTAGTTTAAAGTAGAAACGTCGTAGTTTGAAGTAGAAACGTCGTAGTTTGAAGTAGAAACGTCGTAGTTTGAAGTAGAAACGTCGTAGTTTGAAATAGAAACGTCACATTTCAAAGGAAATGCCATTGTTTGTATACACTGGTCCTTTCTCCACACAATTTTCATTAGCCAGAAAGGTGTGGACAGACTTGCTCAGCTTGGACCGTCAGTCTTGTTCAGGGTCTGAGCGCTCTTCCGCAGCGGGGCTGGCTTCTAGGCGGCGCTGGCTCTCAGGGCGGCGCTGGCTTCCTCAGGCGGCGCTGGCTTCCTCAGGCGGCGCTGGCTTCCTCAGGCGGCGCAGACTCAATTATCTACTGAGGGAGTTGTCATTCCTCGTGACCTTTGTGGTGGGCTTATCATTGTGAGTGATGTAGATAACACTGATCCGTCTTCGATCACACACTCCTCTGAATGATGAAGGAAAGAGAGACTCACCAGTTTCTGAATGATCCTCCTCAAGAATTTTAAAGGATCACTCACGATATTCTTGCCGACGAGATCTCAAAGAAGGAAAAATGAGCGAACAAGAAAGAGAAGATTTCTATGATTGAAGAAAAAAGTACGAGAATAAAGACCTTTGCATCACATGGTGTGCTCATCATAGTGCTTATGCTACTGAAGTTGTCACTTTCCTTACTGGTGTCTTCCTGCTTTTTAAACAATCAAATGAGCCAGCAATGAAAGTCATGGTAGACTCAGCCATTCAGCGAAGTGATGAAAGTGCTTTAATGGAATTACCCTCAAATAGTCGGTAATATGGTGGCAATGTTAGAAAGATTCCACTTATAAAAACATGCTTTAATAACTCTTGGTGACCTACGAGATTCTGGTTAGTCATCAGTCATTACTGAAGCATGAATAACAACTTCATAACCTGGGGAAACCTTCCTAAAAGCAACACAAATTGGGGTATGCTTCTTAGGTGACATGTGTTGCTGTCACAAAGCTTCTCCATGAAGCAAATAAACCAGAGATGTCAGTGGAGAAATGGGCAGCTTCCATGGTAGCTGGAAAAATAGACATAAATGCAGTGTAATGCGATCCTTTATTGACTACGTTTCGCTCACACAGTGGGCTTTATCAAGTCAAAATTAATCTGATAACGCCCACAGTGTGGGCGAAACGTAGTCAATAAAGGATCGCATTATACTGCATTTGTGTCTGTTTTTCCATCATGTCGGTGTTATATACCATTTATTTCCATGGCAGTTGCTCCAGCTTTCATCTTTTAACCCTCCCTATTAAGCTCCAGGTAATCCTGTTGAGTTTCATTAGAGAGCAAAAGGAAACTAACTTTTCTATTTATCTAGACATGATGCGGTTCTTCTCACCTCTGTTGTTCACCTCCGGACACAACAAGCAGCTCTCTGGGCTTCTGTTAATATCCAAGATCTTAAAAAAGTTCCAGAACAAACTTTAAGAGCCATCAAGGACGGGAACTTTGTCCCGAGACGTTCAAGAAAGCCATTTTCCGGTTGTTCCGGGTTCAACGCCCCAGCGGCCCGGTCCTCGACTAGGACTCCAGGTGAATCAGAGCCTGATCAACCAGGCTGTTACTACTGGCCGCATGCAATCCAACGGATGAACGACAACCCGGATGATCGGTCACTGACTGTTGGTAATTCCTCGTAACAATGATATGAGGTTGTTGAACAGTCTTGGGCCCCTGATGTTTATATTTTCTCTTAGTGTACTCATGGCACCCATGCTTCTCATTGGTGGTATGTTGATCCGCCAGCCCAGTTTTTTTCTTTCGTAGGGAGTGATTTCTGTGTGAAAATTTGGGACCAGTCCCTCTCGGAAGAGAGGACTGGTCCTTGTAGAGTGACTGGTCCTTGTAGAGTGACTGGTCCTTGTAGAGTGACTGGTCCTTGTAGAGTGACTGGTTCTTGTAGAGTGACTGGTTCTTGTAGAGTGACTGGTCCTTGTAGAGTGACTGCACTAATACAACCACCATCTCTTGTGAACAAGTTGCTCCAGGACTAATATAACCACCATCACTGGTGAACAAGTTGCTCCAGGACTAATATAACCACCATCACTGGTGAACAAGTTGCTCCAGGACTAATATAACCACCATCACTGGTGAACAAGTTGCTCCAGGATTAATATAACCACCATCACTGGTGAACAAGTTGCTCCAGGATTAATATAACCACCATCACTGGTGAACAAGTTGTACCAGGACTAATATAACAACCATCACTGGTGAACAAGTTGCTCCAGGACTAATATAACCACCATCACTGGTGAACAAGTTGCTCCAGGACTAATATAACACCATGTGAACAGTGTCTGGCTAATATTCTGTGAAAGTTGCTCAGGATTAATATAACCACCATCACTGGTGAACAAGTTGCTCCAGGACTAATATAACCACCATCACTGGTGAACAAGTTGCTCCAGGACTAATATAACCACCATCACTGGTGAACAAGTTGCTCCAGGACTAATATAACCACCATCACTGGTGAACAAGTTGCTCCAGGACTAATATAACACCATCACTGGTGAACAAGTTGCTCCAGGACTAATATAACCACCATCACTGGTGAACAAGTTGCTCCAGGACTAATATAACCACCATCACTGGTGAACAAGTTGCTCCCAGGATTAATATAACCACCATCACTGGTGAACAAGTTGCTCCAGGATTAATATAACCACCATCACTGGTGAACAAGTTGCTCCAGGACTAATATAACCACCATCACTGGTGAACAAGTTGCTCCAGGATTAATATAACCACCATCATTGGTGAACAAGTTGCTCCAGGACTTCGGTGGAGATTACACAGACCAAAAATCAGATTTATTTTGACCATGATAGGGAAAAAAAGTAAGAGACTAACTTCCTCATTGATGTCCCAAAGTTCACTGAAGTTATTCGGAACCATGAAATTCCTTTCCTCTAAAAAGGAGATCTACTGAGAGTGGATGGGAAAATTTGTACTAACAATGATTCAGTCAGGAATTTAGAACAACGAGAACAAGATGAACAACAGTTTTGTGAAAGATGTCTTCAGTGAAAAGAAATATTCCTTAGAAGACTCAATTACACACAACTTCATCTTTTATAAATTAAAAAACAGTAAAACGTAAACAAAAAATAAATCAGGGCTTCTAGGGCTTTAGCTCTTGACCCGAAGTTAAAGGTTCAAGCTTTTCCGTGACAAAGAGAATGAAATGAAGCCGTGGCTTCAGCCGTGGCTTCAGCCGTGGCTCCAACCGTGGCTCCAGACGTGGCTCCAACGTTGTTTCTGACAGACGAAGCTCTACATTGACATCCATTGGGTTTCTCTGGTTTTTATCACTGATATGGCTTAGAGAATCCGTAGTTTGGAGATTAGGAGGAGGTGTGGGATTACCAAAACTATTATCCAGAGAGCTGAGGAGGGGTTGTTGAGGTGGTTTGGACATGTAGAGAGAAGGAACAATATAGAATGACTTCGAGAGTGTATAAATATGTAGTGGAGGGAAGGCGGGGTAGGGGTCGGTTTTATGTGCGAGGGGCTTGGACTTCTAGCAAGCATGCGTGAGCGTGTTAGATAGGAGTGAATGGAGACAAATGGTTTTTAATACTTGACGTGTTGTTGGAGTGTGAGCACGGTAACATTTATGAAGGGATTCAGGGAAACCGGCAGGCCGGACTTGAGTCCTGGAGATGGGAAGTACAGTGCCGACACTCTGAAGGAGGGGTGTTAATGTTGCAGTTTTATAACTGTAGTGTAAGCGCTCCTCTGGCAAGACAGTGATGGAGTGATGATGAAAGTTTTTCTTTTTCGGGCCACCCTGCCTTGTGGGAAGCGGCCAGTTGTTGCGGCCGGTTGTTGTATAGTAGAGGAGTGAGCTTTGTTCACTCCTCTACTACACAACTGTCTCAAATATTTGTTAAGTTATACCATGAACGAAACGAAACAG
>WNWK01037196.1:0-18661 GCA_009830355.1 Cherax destructor | reverse complement strand
TGTTGGAAGTTATAGAAAAAACAAATTGCTGAAACTTTTGTGGAGGTTTTTAAAAAAATTTTGGTCAAATAAAAATTTTTTTAATTAACTTTAAACATTACTGCACAGGACATAAACTGAAGGAAAAAAAATTTATAACATTTCAGGCAAAACTTAGTATATATATATATATATATATATATATATATATATATATATATATATATATATATATATATTTTTTTAAAAAATTTTACTAATTTCAAAAAAAAATCACAATAACATAATTTCGGGTTTTGCGGGATGAATGGTACTAATTGCTTATATTACAGTACAAATATGATAAGATAGTGTATGGGGAAAAAAATTTTAAATTTTTCCAAAATTTAGCATGTATAAATGAATAATATAATAACGGGAGTAAAATTTAAAAAATGAAGGTGGGTGGGGGAACAGCCGGAGAGTGACGGACAGGAGACGCCATAATGAATTTAATGGGGAACGCTGGTCTGAATTGTACAATATAATCAGGCGTTTCGAGGATCGGTTGGGGGAATCGGCCTCGGGCCGTAATTTACAAATTGTTGACATGTTCCTGCTGAAGAATTGGGAAAAAAAGGGGAAAAACCCTTCATTTCAGCAAAAAAAGGAAAAATAGAGGACCCCGATTTTTCCCCTGGAGCACCCCCATTGTGATGCTTACCCAAATTACAGTATTTTTCTTTGGGCCATCGTAAATACTAGCTGTAGTGGGCTTTAAAGGTGTGCTTAAAAAATATAACAATTATGATCCAGAAATTTTTAATGGTGAATGCTCTTTTTATATACTATACATATTTTTTTTTGTAAATTTTTTATACACATCACCCCCCCTTTTTTAAAAAAAAAAAATAATTTGCTGGCCCTTTCGACGGGGATGTAACGGAAAATTTAATTCTTTTTAACAATTAAGGGTGGTTGGTTGACTGGATTGGGGGTTCCATATATTGACATCACTTAATTTTAATTTGGGTGTTTGTTAGGGGGGAAATTATTTCTTTCCCTTTGTGTAATTATTATTATTTAAATTAACTGTTGCCCAGTGAGGGTAGGACTCCAATTCTATAATTGTTAATTTACTAAGCCCCGTTAAGGGGTAGGGAAGATAATTGTCTTTTTCTGATTATAATAAATAATTATAATTAATTTCAAAACCCTAAAAAAATTTGGCTTATAATAATAATAATTATAATTAATTTGCTTAAGGGAAAAATTTGGTTTTTAATTTAAAAATAGTTATAATTAATTAGCTAAGGCCGGAAATATTTGGCTTATAATAATAATAGTTATAATTAATTTGCTAAGCCAGGAACTATCTGGCTAGGATATTTGGTGCATATTGTAATAATTATACCAGTGTCTCATTGTGTAATTTGTACAGCCAGTGTCATGGATGAAGGTAATGTAATTAATGCAGATGATAAATCCATGGGAATTAAGGCTATAAAGGCCTCATTAAATGCAAAAAAGGGTCATGTGACCAGAGCTTATAATAAATGCCTGGAATTGGTGGCAGAAAAAGCTGTAAATAAGGTTAACTTAGAATTATATTTGGAATCATTAGAGAATAGGCATGTGTTTACCTGGAGTTTACCAGGAGGGGGTTTCGGGGGTCAACGCCCCCGCGGCTCGGACTGAGACCAAGCCTCATGGTGGATCAGGGTCTGATCAACCAGGCTGTTACTGTGTACGAACCACAGCCTGGTTGGTCAGGTACTGACTTTAGGTGCCTGTCCAGTGCCTTCTTGAAGACAGCCAGGGGTCTATTGGTAATCCCCCTTATGTATGCTGGGAGGCAGTTGAACAGTCTTGGGCCCCGGATACTTATTGTGTTGTCTCTCAATGTACTCGTGGCGCCCCTGCTTTTCATTGGGGGAATGTTGCATCTCCTGCCGAGTCTTTTGCTTTCATAGGGAGTGATTTTCGTGTGCAGGTTTGGTACCAATCCCTCCAGGACCTTCCATGTGTATATTATCATGTATCTTTCTCGCTTGCGTTCCAGGGAATACAGATCAAGGACCTTCAAACGTGGAAATTTTTTGCATAATTTCCTAAATGTAGAACATATAAATGAATAATATAATAACTGCGTATTAAAATGTGATGCTATTTGAACCCTTCAAGAAATTTCGAGTGAGAGGAGGAGGCAGAACAGCCGGGGGTGTGATGCCGCAGAGGAGATGCCATAATGAATTTAATGTGTGAACACTGGTCTGACTTGTGCAATATAATCAGGCATTCTTGAAGGTCAATTGGTGTATATTGGCCTCAATCCGTAATTTAAAAATTGCTGACACATTCCTGCTGAAGAATTGGGATAAATAGTGTGTAAAACCCTTACAATTCAGCAACCAGGACGGAAAAATAGAGGACAAAAAATTTTCCCGGGAGTACACCTCAGCTAAGTGACACTTACCCATAATGTACAGTAGTATTTGTGCTGGCCATCTAGTATCTAGGGTAAGGTTAGGGTGTGTTCCATCAGCATTGTCTTCCTGTGATAAATGGTAAGTGGTAATTATTATTACAATCAAAAGAAGCGCTAAACCACAGGGGTTATACAGCGCAGCTGGTCAGGACAGGATGCAGAGAGAATGGATTGTAAGAGGGAGATGGATGATTAGTAGGGTATGGAGTGCAGCAGTACAGTGGATAGTGCAGGGATAGAGGGTAGCAAGAGATCAAGGTAGAAGGGACTGAGGGAGGTGCTAGAGGTATAATCTTCAGAGTTTGTGTAATAAGTTAGTTTCTGTCAAAAAGTCAACGAGAGAGTCAGGATTAAAGGAGGGTCCATCAGCAAGAAGGGAAGGTAAAGAAAGGGCCGCAGAGCGAAGACGCCGTTGGAGGTAAATTCTGCGTGCTTGTTGATAGAGTGGGCAGTCCAACAGAATATGTTGAACAGACACTGGAACCTGACAATGCTCACAGAGAGGGGCAGGGAGCCTCTCTATGAGATACCCGTGAGTAAGACGAGTGTGGCCGATGCGAAGACGGGAGAGTGTAGTCTCCCAACCTCGACATTGGTGACAAGAAGAAGGCCAGAAACCTATACTGGGTTTAATAGAATGAAGTTTGTTATTTAGCAGGTCAGACCAGCGTTGTTGCCAACGGGTGCAAAGGTGGGTAGCAATGACCGCAAAATAGTCTGTGAAAGGAACACCTCTATATGAAACTGGAAGGTCATATACTGCTGACCGCGCAGCAGTGTCTGCCTGCTCATTGCCCTGTACGTCAACATGACCAGGGACCAAACAAAAAACAATATCTTTGTGCTTGCTAGAGATACGGTGTAACCAAAGTTGGATACGAAGAACTAGGGAGTGAGGTGTATCAATTTTACGGATAGCCTGTCTGAAACAACCACAAATGGTGACACAGGCATAGATGCAATACGGATAAGTGCCACAAGAATGGCATACAATTCAGCCGTAAATATGCTAGCCGAGGGTAATAGATGCCCTCGCACAACGTTGTCCGGAAACACTGCTGCGAATCCGACGCCGTCAGACGACTTTGAACCATCGGTGTGGGCTAGAAAAAAAGAGCGAGAAGCCGCCGTAGGTAGTTGGGCTTTCGCGCAAGGTAGAGGAATAGAACAGACACGGACAGCAGGAACTTCCCAAGGTGGTAGGGGGAAGTGAGATGCCACATGGCATGCCATGGCATGCCAGTGGCTCTCCTTGCATTACAGTTTTATAATTGTAACTACCAATAACAGTGTACACTTGTAACATGCATCGAAATAAAAATATTATTATTATATTATTATTATTATTATTATTATAAAGGTAGTAGCTGAAGGGAAGACAAGAGTGAATGCAGACGAAGAGAAAAGGGACGAAGTAAACAGGGGCGACGAACAAATAACGAGCGTCTACTAACATCTGTGACAATCCTATACATGGAAGGATTGCGGAGGTCATGAGAGCGAACATAATAGTGAATGCAATGTGCATCACGACGATCGGACAAGGATGGAATGTTCACTTCTACATAGAGGCTCTCAACCGGGGAAGAACGAAATGCACCAAGGCATAAGCGTAATCCATGGTGATGGATGGGATTAAGGATGGAAAGAGTAGCAGGGGATGCCGCCAAATATATCTGGTTACCATAATCGAGTTTTGATAAAATTAGGGCTGAATGCAGGCGAAGGAGTGTTCTACGATCAGCCCCCCATGAAAGATGTGCGAGGGTTTTAAGGAGGTTCAGCCGGCTATGACAAGTTGCCTTCAGAGAGGTAATGTGAGGTTTCCAGGACAATCTACGGTCAAACAGGAGGCCGAGAAACCTGACTGTATCACATTCTGGGATACGTGAGCCGTATAGGTACAACGGATGATCAGAAACCACTGAACGTCTAGTAAACGTAATTTGATGAGTTTTGCCACTAGAAAATTTAAACCCGTGAGTGGTGGCCCAATCGGAAACCCGGTTGATGGCATGCTGGAGGGAAACTGCAATGAGGTGACAGTCAGCACCCGAACAAGCTATAGCAAAGTCATCCACATAAAGCGATGACCAAATATTTGATGGGAGAACAGATGCCAGATTATTTATAGCAAGCAGAAAGAGTGTTGTGCTCAGAACACAACCCTGGGGGACACCTTCAGCTTGGACAAATTCCGGGGAAAGCTCATTACCAACCCGGACACGGAAATGTCTTTCAGTTAAGAAGGCCTTAAGAAAAAATGGTAGATTGCCTCGGAGGCCTAAGGAGTGGCCCTGGGCCAAGATATTATACCTCCAAGTTGTGTCATAAGCCTTCTCAAGGTCGAAAAAGATGGCGATAACTGAGTGGTTATTAGCAAAGGCATTTCGAATATACGTATCTAAGCGCAGTAAGGGGTCAATGGCAGAACGACCCTTACGAAAGCCGTATTGACTAGGGGAGAGACTATTTTGCGTCTCTAAATAACACATCAAACGTCTATTAACTAGACGTTCCATCACCTTGCAAACTGCACTGGTAAGAGCGATGGGACGGTAGTGGGAGGTATCATGTCCCGTAGTACCCGGTTTGTGAAAAGGGAGAACAATAGCAGACTTCCACAGCTGGGGAAGAACTCCTTGCGACCATATAAGATTAAAGAGTCGTAAGAGGACAGTAAGAGCAGACTGATGTAAATTTTGTAGCATACGAATATGCATGCCGTCTGGCCCAGCTGCCGATGATCGGCAAGCAGAGAGTGTTGCCTCCAGTTCTTGAAGGGTAAAAGACACATTATAAGATTCTTCTCTGAGAAAAGAAAAATCTAAGGTCTTTAACTCGCTGGCAGACTTAGAAGAAAGGAACGAGGGGCATAGATGGAGCCCCTGAGATATGCAGACCAGATGATTACGAATTTCAGTGGCAACGGCAAGAGGGTGTGCTATATCAACACCAGCAACCTGAAGAACAGGAGCCGAGTCGGGGAAGAATTTACCGCTCAATTTCCGTACTTTCTTCCAGACTGCACTCATTGAGAAAGCCGAAGTGACAGTAGAAACGTAATTTCGCCAGCAAGTGCGTTTAGCGTCACGTATGACACGGTGAGCAATTGCTCTCTTCTGCTTAAAATCAAGGAGTCTCTCTGTGGTTCTGTTATACCGATACCTGCCCCATGCAGCGCGTTTCAAAAGTACTGCCCGAACACAAGCAGGAGACCACCAAGGCACGCACTTCTGAGAATGCTTGCCAGAGGTTTGGGGGATAGAATGCGAAGCTGCTGTGAAGACGGAAGACGAAAAGAGATGTAAAACCTCACCAATGAAGGACGAGGAAGGAACCTCATGAAAGGCAGTAAGATGTGCGTAAAGGTCCCATTTTGCCCGGTCAAATTGCCAGCGTGGGCTACGAGGAGGTGGAGAATATGAAGGGGACTTAAGGATGATCGGAAAATGATCGCTGTCATGTAAGTCCAGGAGGACAGACCAGGTGAAGTCAAGGACAGTTGAGGAAGAGCAGATGGAGAGATCGATGCAAGAGAAAAAATGAGTTTGAGGATCAAAATGGGTAGGAGTACCTGTATTTAAAACATGGAGGGGGGAGAGAAGCAAGGAATGCCTCCAACTAAACGCCACGGGAGTCAAAGTGCGACCCTCCCCAGAGAAAATGGTGTGCGTTAAAATCGCCAAGTAACAGAAGAGGTGGTGGCAAGGAAGAAACCAGAAAATCAACATCTGGGATAGACAATGCCCGCGAAGGGGAGAGATATAAAGAACAGAGTGTATACCACTTATTCAAGTGGATACGGGCTGCAGTGTAATGTAGAGAAGAACGCACGTAGAGCTGACGGTATGGAATACCAGTGCGAATAAGAAGAACGCTTTCGTTAAAGGTTCCATCGGAAAAAGGATCCGATGAATATAACAAATCATAGCCTGAGGGAGAGCAACACCCGAAGCTCACCCCGGTTACCCCTGAGGCCTCGGATATTCCACTGCAAATAAGCCATGATTGATGGAGAGGTATCTATGGACTAGGGTTAGAAAAGTCCACATGTGGAGGTAGCGGAAGACCTGTAATCAGAGAAGGAGCAGGACGTTGTGAAGGATGGAGGGGTGTAGACGGAGAAGAGAGAGGAGGAGGAACCTGAGGTGGAGCGGTGTCCATCATCGTTCCAGTCTCTGAAATATATTCTGCGATAGCTTCCAGTGTTTCGGAAGACAAAGATGCAGAATGTGGGACTACATGAGAAATGGAAGGAAGAGAGTGAGCAACCATCAGGGAGACTATAGACTGTACTAAAGTAGAGGGCGAGAAAATGGAAGAGGAAACTGTCGAAGGGGCTTGGGAGGGGACAGGAGTGGAAGCGACCTGGGGATGGGCAGTCAAGGAAGGAACTTAGGAGGGGACAGGGGATGAAGATATTGAATGAGGAGGAGGATGAACCTCCACACACGTTACAGAACTAGTCGGAGGTGAAGAACCCGGCAATGGGGATTTTTTGCCGGACTTATGAGAAGAAGAGGGGCGCTGAGGTTTAGGTGGTGAACGAGGGCGAGTAGACACAGAACTGTGCAAGTGAGTAGAGGAAGGGGTGTGGACAGTATGGGATGCCGAGGTAGGAACCTCGGAGCTAAGAACAGCAAAAGGATTCGAGACAGGGGTGACTGAGGATAAGGCGACCACAGAGGAAGCCGGGGAAGTTGGGACCCCAGAAGTGGGGCGACGTTTAGCAATGCGAGAATAGGAAATACGGGGAAGTCTCCCTTGAAGGTGTAGCATATGAAAAGCCTTCCGCTTCTTTGAGACAACGGATTTCCCGCTCATTCAGGTAAACCTAACAACGGCGAGAGTACGATGGATGCGCCTCATGACAGTTAAGGCAAGAGGGAGGTAGATTACAAAAAGGACTGGCATGGTCGTCGGCACCACAGACTGGGCATTTGGCCATGGACCTGCAATATTTCGCTGGATGACCAAAACGCCAGCAGTTTCTACACTTTTGTGGTGTAGAACGTTGTAAACGTTGACCTACAATGTAGATAGTCAAATGTTAAACTGGCTATATTGCAAGGATAACGTCTTCGCTTATTGGCAGGGAGGACAAAAGTGTCAACTTTAAGGATAGGGAGTTCTTGGAGCTCAAGCTGCTCCAAAATGTCATCATCACATGTCTGGAAATTCCGTTGGACAATGGTGTGGGGTAGAATGACAGTACCACTACAAGAATTGAGAGAATGATGCTTGTCAATAGTGATAGGAATAGTATCTATGATTGTAAGAAGAGAAAGATCACGAGCTTGGCCAGCATTTTGGACCGTGATGATGCGAGTGCCGCTCTTGAGAGCGTGAAATGAGATATCTTTACCAACATGGCATAGCAGAGCCTTACCAATACTATGATCTGAAAGATAGGTATTAGGAGAAGTCGGTCGTAGAGTAAAAAACTTTGTCCATTGAGTAGTGTGAAACAAAGTGTTTAGGGGGAGTGCGTGATGAGCTGGTCATTTCTGAGATGAACGAGAAGGAAGTGTCAAATCGTCATGTAAGGGACTAGATCGTTTGGATGTGGGACCGGAGGTGGTCTGACGTGTAACGGGCGAGCAATCCGAAAATTGTTGCACTGTTAAGGGAGAAGCCAGAATCAAGGTCAGAGAAGAGTGAAGGTCAGATGTGTCAAAAGGGCTAGTCAGAACCCCGGAACCTGAAGCAGGTGATGAACTGGCACCACCAAGAGGTACAGGGGTATTAGAGGTGTCTGAAGAGTTGTCCATTAACGAGGTAGGGTCAGAACTAGGTGTGGTATCAAGAAGGGGCCCAGGGGTAGGTTCACGGATTAGGGCATCCATGGTTAGGTTACTTCTTTCTTTTTGTTTTTAAGAAAAAAAGAAAGAAGAAAATAAAATAAAAATAAACAAAAAATAAAAAAAGGGGAGAACTTGGAGGAATAGCTCCTAGGAGGAATGAAAGGGGCATAAATCCCCCTCTGCACCCAAGAGGACCTCAACACCGCAAGTAGTGCAGATGCTGCATGGAACCCGTGCCATACCCTACCCTTCATGCCAGTAAACCAACAATCCGGGATAGCAACCTCACATCCACCGAGCCACCTCGGCGGACAAAAGAGAGGGCGACCGGATATCCGCCACAAAGCATACCTCCTTCGGCTACCACCCCCGGAATCCGAAAGGTGGCCTCCAGAGATACACCCGTCGCCCGAAAGATACCCAAAGCCACCCCCGGGAGACCGGAGAGGGATCGGGACATCCACAGGCGATCCAGATTCCACGGCAAACTACACCACCGCCAAGAACCTCAACGGAATGAGATGGACCACGGTACCCTTCCCCCTACCTAGGAACTAGAATGCCTGTGGAGGTAAGCTTCCAGGGTAAAAATGGGAAGGAAATAAGGGAAGAATGAGAAGGAGGAGGAGGAGGAAAGGGAAAATGGAGGATGGGGAAAATGGGAAAAAGGAGGGGGGATTGGGGGGTAATTAGGTTCAGTATGAGGAAGAAGACCAAGAGGTCCAATTCCTCAGACCGATAGCCTCTTTACCACGACAAGGAGCCCCCCTTAAAGAGGGGTAAGTGGTAATATGAATTTCTTTTGTGTACTCAGCAAGCCTAATCATATACAGTCAACATTATTTTATAATTTACCCTTATCAGTATTATTGTTTAATATTGTAATTATTTATTTAATGTCAGGTCTAGCTTTTTGTGAGAGTGGTAGGGAGTGGGCATCGAGGGAGTGACAGTTTGGCGACCTGCTGTGACTTAAGTTCCACTTACCTAACCCAAATTACTTGCAGGTAATAATTCAGGTAATGCCCTGTAAACCTACTGCAGGTGATTTACTCACATAATAATAATTCACAAAATACCTCAAATTAATAATTGAGTAAACAAACTTTATTACAAACTTGAAAATGTATGTTTGTATCATAAATTGTACTACCTCATATTAATAATTGAATAAAATATTGAATATTTGTATTCTACCACTCTTCACCTGACTAGACTTAAGTAGTCTATAAGTAGAGTTAAGAGGTCTATAAGTATCTGGAGTTTACATGGAGAGAATTCCAGGGGTCAACGCCCCTGCGGCCCGGTCTGTGACCAGGCCTCATGTTGGACCAGAGCCTGATCAACCAGGCTGTTACTGCTGGCCGCACGCAGTCCAACGTATGAACCACAGCCTGGCTGGTCAGGTACCGACTTTAGGTGCCTGTCCAGTGCCTGCTTGAAGACAGCCAGTTGTTGGTAATCCCCCTTATGTATGCTGGGAGGCAGTTGAACAATCTTGGGCCCCTGACACTTATTGTGTTGTCCCTCAACGTGCTAGTGTCACCCCTGCTTTTCATTGGGGGGATGTTACATCGTCTGCCGAGTCTTTTGCTTTCGTAGGGAGTGATTCTCGTGTGCAAGTTTGGTACTAATCCCTCGAGAATTTTCCACGTGTATATAATAATGTATCTCTCCCACCTGCGTTCTAGTGAGTACAGGTTTAGAAACCTCAAGCATTCCCAGTTTTTGAGGTGGTTTATCGCAGGTATGCGTGCCGTGAAGGTTCTCTGCACATTTTCAAGGTCAGCAATTTCACCTGCCTTGAAAGGTGCAGTTAGTGTGCAGCAATATTCCAGCCTAGATAGAACAAGCGATCTGTAAAGTGTCAACATAGGCTTGGCATCCCTGGTTTTGAAGGTTTTCATTATCCATCCTGTCATTTTTCTAGCAGATGCGATTGCTACGGTGTTATGGTCCTTGAAGGTGAGATCCTCTGACATGATCACTCCCAGGTCTTTGACATTAGTTTTTCGCTCTATTGTGTGGTTGGAATTTGTTTTGTACTCCGATGAGATTTTAATTTCCTCACGTTTTCCATATCTGAGTAATTGAAATTTCTCATCATTGAACTTCATATTGTTTTCTGCAGCCCATTTAAAGATTTGGTTTATGTCTGCTTGGAGTCTTGCAGTGTCTTCAACGGTGGACACTGTCATACAGATTCGGGTGTCATCTGCAAAGGAAGACACGGCACTGTGGCTTATATCCCTGTCTATGTCCGATATGAGGATGAGGAACAGGATGGGAGCAAGTGGAACAGAGCTTTTCACATTAGCTGCCTCAGACTTTACTCTGTTGACTACTACTCTTTGTGTTCTACTTGTTAGGAAATTATAGATCCATCTACCAACTTTTCCTGTTATTCCTTTATCACGCATTTTGTGTGCTATTACACCATGGTCACACTTGTCAAAGGCTTTTGCAAAGTCTGTGTATATAACATCTGCATTCTGTTTGGTCTTCTAAAGCATCTAGAACCTGGTCGTAGTGGTCCAGTAGTTGGGACAGACAGGAGCGACCTGCTCTAAACCCGTGCTGCCCTGGGTTGTGTAATTGATGGGTATCTAGATGAGTGGCGATCTTGCTTCTTAGAACCCTTTCAAAGATTTTTACGATATGGGACGTTAGCGCTATTGGTCTGTAGTTCTTTGCTATTGCTTTACTGCCCCCTTTGTGGAGTGGGGCTATGTCTGTTGTTTTTAGTAACTGCGGAACGACCCCAGTGTCCATGCTCCCTCTCCATAGGATGGTAAAAGCACGTGATAGGGGCTTCTTGCAGTTCTTGATGAACACGGAGTTTCATGAGTCTGTGCCTGGAGCGGAGTGCATGGGCATGTCATTTATTGCCTTTTCGAAGTCATTTGGCGTCAGGGTGATGTCAAATAGGCATGTGTCAGTCAAGTTCTGTGGCACTCTCATAAAAAAAATCATTTAGGTCTTCGATTTTCAGTCTGGTTAGCGGCTCGCTAAAAACTGAGTCATACTGGGACTTAAGTAACTCACTCATTTCCTTGCTGTCATCTGTGTAGGACCCATCCCGTTTAAGTAGGGGCCCAATACTGGTTGCTGTTGTCGACTTGGACTTTGCATAAGAGAAGAAATACTTTGGGTTTCTTTCAATTTCGTTTATGGCTTTTAGTTCTTCCCGCATTTCTTGATTCCTGTAAGATTCCTTTAGTTTTAATTCGATGTTTGCTATTTCTCTGACTAGTGTCTCCCTTCGTATTTCAGATATATTGGCCTCTTGTAGCCGCTCCGTTATTCTTTGCCTTCGCCTGTATAGGAAGCGCCTCTCTCTTTCTAGTTTGCATCTTTTCCTCCTTTTTCTTAAGGGAATTTGCCTTGAGCAAACCTCAAGTGCCACAGAGTTAATTTGTTCTAGACATAGGTTAGGATCCGTGATGCTTAGGCTATCTTCCCATTGTATATCATTTAGGACTTGGTTTACTTGGTCCCATCTTATGTTTTTGTTATTGAAGTTGAATTTGGAGAAGGCTCCCTCGCGGCTGATCACATTTTGTTGATCTTGGGCTCTACGCATGCATGTCTGGACCTCTATTATGTTGTGATCCGAGTATATTGTTTTTGATATGATGACATTTCGTATCAGATCATCATTGTTGGTGAAGATGAGGTCCAGCGTATTCTCTAATCTTGTAGGCTCTACTATTGCTGGTTTAAGGTGAATTTGGTGCAGAGATTTAAAAGTTCATGTGTGTGCGACCTTTCATCTGAGCTGCCTCCTGGTGTTATCTCTGCTACCACATTGTTTGCAATGCTCCTCCATTTTAGGTGCCTTAGGTTGAAATCCTCCCAGGAGCAAGATGTTGGGGGCAGGAGCTAGAAGATTTTCCAGACAGTGGTCAATTTTCAGAAGCTGTTCCTGGAATTGTTGGGACGTTGCATCCGGAGGCTTGTATACAACCACGATGACCAGGTTTTGATTCTCGATCTTTATTGCTAATACTTCAACTACATCATTTGAGGCATTTAGTAGTTCTGAACATATAAGTGACTCTGTGATATACAGGCCAACCCTCCCTATTTGCCTGTTCACTCTGTCACATCTGTATAGGTTGTAGCCCGGGATCCATATTTCATTGTCCAAGTGATAAGTCTGCGCGAAATAATAATAATAATAATAATAATAATAATAATAATAATAATAATAGTTTATTTGGACATGATACAAAGAATTACATTTGGTTATTGAGATTACATGAGGTGTACATGCCAAAAGCCCCTAGTATGCAGGGCATGACAGTGGCTTTCTTTGTACCAATTAAATTATGAAATGTAAACACACATTGTAGCCTTAGCAAAGAAATAAAATTTTATTTTATTTTTATTTATTATTTTATTTTAGTATCCTAATTTCGGAGTTTCAGGTAAAAATGTCATCATATAAAGCACCGTTACTATGAAGAAAAATGCATTTTTTAAATTCACATCACTGTATTCATTGTTCTTCCTTAGATCATTATTACAGTGAACAAAATTTTGCATTGTTTGTGGTTTGGAGTGATGTTATTTGTTCTGTTATCAATAGTCTCTATGATCTCATGATTTATTAAGTACAATTATATGCCAAACTAAAGTTATCATCACTACTGGCTTCTAATTCTACATATAATTATTTATGTTCTTGGTATATCCAGAAAGAACATTGAAAGGACCCCAATGAAAATAACTTCAAATAAGTCAATTTGCCTGACTTTTTTGGGTTATCCCAGGTTCTCTACACATACGCTGCTATGTATGATAATCTATGTAACTTTTTCTGTATACCTGAATAAACTTACTAATCATAAGTAGATGTAGTTGTATCTTAACAATAATACTAAAGTTAGCCATTTTTGAGACACATTTTCTGTTATCAATGTATTTAGTTCACCAACAGATGGAGACACTTGCTGGATAAACAAAAACTTGTACCCTGAGTTTATCATAAATTATCAATGTAATACTTGATCTTGTTTCACCTTGAAGACCATCTGAGGAAGTAGCTACCAGCTAGTGAAGACCATCTGAGGCAGTAGCAACCAGCTAGTGAAGACCATCTGAGGCAGTAGCAACCAGCTAGTGAAGACCATCTGAGGCAGTAGCAACCAGCTAGTAAGTTTATTTAGGTACAGCAACACCTAAGTACGGTTATCATACCTAGTAACATATGTGTAAATTACCTAAGATAATATAAAAAAGTCCTTGTAATATCTTATTATTTAAAGAGTAGCTCTAAGATACAGTAGAAATAAGTCGTGATTTATAACCATAAAAGTTGAAATAGCTAAGTAACTCAGTTGTGTGAAAATCATTTACAATAAATAGAGGTGCAATAGAAATAAAGTGAACCAAGTTATTTATAAGAACATTAAATAGATCAGCTTACAATAATAAGTACACTAGTGTTAACTAGACAATAAATCACTCTCCTCCCTTTCTGTAGCTTCATTAATTAGGTACCTTTCAGTTCTCTTCCTGAACTGGCTCATACTAGAACAGGCTTTAGTAAGTTTATTTAGGCACAGGTACACATAAGTACAATTACTGTATATCGTGTAAATTACCTAGGATAACCCCAAAAAGTCAAGACATGTTCAGGCAATCCATTCCACTCTTTTATTTCTGTAAAGTAAAAAAAAAGTGTTTGAGGCCTGACCACCTACTGTAGGTACTTCAAAATAGTGTTCACTCTCCCTAGTACCACAAGAATAAGAAGAATAAGAATAAGAAATTTATTTCGACATGATACATGGTTTTACAGAGGAATATAATAGTTGGGTGTACATGCCAAAAGCCCCTTAGTATGCAGAGCATTTCGGGCAAACTTAAAAATTAACTTAATATTAGGAAGGCAATAATAGTTCATATGGTCATTAGATAAGTTACAGTGAGTACAAGAGAATTGAATATTCTATTGAAGTAATGCTACATGGCTTTGATAAGCCTAGTAGAGAATTATTACACTAATTAGTTTATAAAGATTACAACATTACAGTGGCACAATTTAAAACAATTTGCAGTGTGATGTATTACAATTTAGTATTATTTACTGGTTTTGGTTCCCAACCTTGACAGTAAGATAGTATTTTGGACACTGATTGTGAACCATTTTATTAACATATTTAACTAATGTTGCTTTACTCTGTCTTCAACATTCATCATATCCAGTTGTCTGTCATTCTGGCCTACATCTCTTGGACTCAGGTCCAGGATGAATCTCACCATTTTGTAATGGGTAATTTATAGTCTTTCATTTATTTGTTAAAGTAGAGTATACCATGAAGAACAAGAATTATGTACATGATATTGTGTAAGAATAAGACATAGGGTTCAGCAAGCCTCAGTAGGTAGACACTGAATATCAAAATGCTATACAGTACTAACAGGTTGGAAGTAAGACACATGCAACACTTAAGTACAGTGGAACCTCGACTTACGAGTGCCCCAACATACGTTACGAGCCGTCACTCGGTCGATTTTTTGCTCTGAGTTACGAGCGAGCTTCCCCCTCAGCCACACCCCGACACCTGGGTTGTGTTTATCTATGATTTCATGCTTTAATTCCATGGACATCATCCTATTTTTCTTCTCAGCACTGTCCTTTGCACTTACTTTTAGGACCCATGGTTAGAAAAAGAAATTTGGCAAAATAACTACAGAAAATGCAAGCAAAACATGAGAGAAATGCTTCCACGACGAGGTAAACAGTGCACTGCACCAGTTGGCTGCGTTCTGAATCTCCTTATTATTATAATTATTATTATTATTATAATTATTATTATAATTATTATTATAATTATTATTATAATTATTATTATTATTATAATTATTATTATTATAATAATTATTATTATTATTATATATATATTTTTTTTTTCAACAAGTCGGCCGTCTCCCACCGAGGCAGGGTGACCCAAAAAGAAAGAAAATCCCCAAAAAGAAAATACTTTCTTCATCATTCAACACTTTCACCACACTCATACATAATCACTGTCTTTGCAGAGGAGCTCAGATACGACAGCTGAGAAAGTCCCTCCCAGCTGTCACTATCTCAGACCCCTCCTTTAAAGTGCAGGCATTGTACTTCCCATTTCAGGACTCAAGTCCAACTAAATCAATTAACTGGTTTCCTGAATCCCTTCACAAAATGTTACCCTGCTCACACTCCAACAGATCGTCATGTCCCAAAACCATTCGTCTCCATTCACTCCTATCTAACACGCTCACACATGCTTGCTGGAAGTCCAAGCCCTCGCCCACAAACCTCCTTTACCCTTCCATCCAATCTTTTCTAGGACGACCTACCCCGCCTTCCTTCCCTACAGATTTATACGCTCCCAAGTCATTCTACTTTGATCCATTCTTCTAAATGACCAAACCACCTCCAACAACCCCTCTTCAGCCCTCTGACAAATACCTTTAGTAACTCCACACCTTCTCCTAATTTCCACATTCGAATTTTCTGCATAATATTTACACACACATTGCCCTTAGACAGGACATTCCACTGCCTCCAGCCTCCTCCTCGCTGCATTTGCAACCCATGCTTCACACCCATAAGAGTGTTGGTACCACTATACTTTCGTACATGCCCTTCTTTGCCTCCATGGATAACGTTTGTCTCCACAGATACCTCAATGCACCACTCACCTTTTTCCTTCATCAATTCTATGGTTAACCTCATCCTTCATAAACCCATCCGCTGACACAGTCAACTCCCAAATATCTGAAAACATTTACTTCTTCCATTCCCTCTCCAATGTGATATCCAATTTTTCTTTATTTAAATCGTGATACCCTCATCACCTCACTCTTATCTATGTTCACTTTTAACTTTCTACCTTTACACACTTCCCAAACTCGCTCACTAACCTTTACAACTTTTCTTTAGAATTCCCATAAGCACAGTATCATGCAAAAGTAACTGTGTCAACTCCATTTTGCATTTAATTCTCCATAATTTAATCCCACCCCTCCCAACACCCTAGCATTTACTTCTTTACAACCCCTTCTATAAATATATTAAACAACCATGGTGACCTTACACATCCCTGTCTAAGACCTACTTTTACCGGGAAGTAATCTCCCTCTCTCCTACACACCCTAACCTGAGCCTCACTATCCTCCATAAAAACTCTTTACAGCCTTCAGTAACTTACTACCTATTCCATACACTTGCAACATTTGCCACATTGCTCCCTATCCACTCTATCATATGCCTTTTCTAAATCCATAAATGCAATAAAAACTTCTTACCTTTATCTAAATACTGTTCACATATATGCTTCACTGTAAACACTTGATCTACACATCCCCTACCCACTCTAAAGCTCCTCCTTGCTCATCTGCAATCCTACTCTCTGTCTTACCCTAATTCTTTCAATAATAACCCTGCCATACACTTTACCTGGTATACTCAGTAAACTTATTCCCCTATAATTTTTACACTCTCTTTATCCCCTTCCTTTATATAAAGGAACTATACATGCTCTCTGCCAATCCTAGGTACCTTCCTCTTTTCATACATTTATTAAACAAAAATACCAACCACTCCAGCACTATATCCCCCCTGCTTTTAACATTTCTGTCATGATTCCGTCAATTCCAGCTGCTTTACCCCTCTTTCATTCTACGTAATGCCTCACGCACTCCCCACACTCACATCCTGCTCTTCTTCACTCCTAAACGATGTTGTACCCCCTGGCCAGTACATGAAATTTCCTTCCCTTTTTTTCTTGGGCATTTAAAGTTCCTCAAAATATTCCCGAAACTACCCAATACCTCCAGCTCCCCCCTCTACTAACTCCCTACTCTGTTTTTAACTGATAAATCCATTCGTTCCCTAGGCTTTTTACCTTGTTTATCTCACTCCAAAATTTTTCTTGTTTTCAACAAAATTTCTTTTGACAGAGCCTCTCCCATTCTTTCATCCGCTCTTCTTTTGCCTCTCTCCCCCCCTCTCTTCACCTTTCTTTTCCTCCCATACTCTGCTCTTCATTCACTTCTGTTTTGTAAAAAAACCCCTCATAAGCTTTCCTTGGTAGGAAAGGGGAGACAGCAACCACCCAGGGGGGTACTACCGTTCTGCCCAGGTGACTGTGAAACAGAAACCTGAAACTTTTCCCATGATGGTAGGATTGCTGGTGTCTTTTTTTTCTTGTCTCTAAAAAACGCTGGATAACAGGTAATTAGCTACTTCACTTACACTTTGGTCAACTACACTGGCATACACATGCATATATAAAACAAAACATCTGGTTTTCTTCTTTTCTTTAGCTCTTGTTCTTTTTTTTCATTGTCCATGGGGAAGTGGAAAAGAATTTTTTCCTCCGTAAGCCATCGTGTCGATGAGGGACTAAGATGCCGGGAGCAATGGGCCATAACCCCTTCTCCTGTACAAATCTACTAAAAACGAGAAGAAAAAAAAACTTTTAAATTGGGTTGTCTGAAGGGGGGGATGTAGTGCATGATAAGAAAAGATGATTCCATGTTATGAATGAAAAGAAGTTGGATTCCCCGGCCCGCCAAACAAAAAATGAAGGGGGGGGGGGTTTCAGTGGGGAGAAATAAATGGGATTAAGTTAGGGTATCTGAGAGGAAAAGGGGAAAGGGGTAGCAATAATGTTTAAAAGGTCAGTTTTTGGGAAAGGAAAAAAGGGGGAAATAAATGTAAATTCAAGGATTATGTGGATTAAAATAAGGGTCGGATGGAAAAAGGGTCATAATAAGCTGTATGCACCTGGAGAAAAAAAGGAGGGGGAGGGGGAGAGAGAAATTTTTAAAATTTAAAAAGAATGTATAAAAGGTTTAAAAAAAGGAGAAAAATTTTTGGGAGGGGCCCCAAAAGCTAAAGTGGGGGGAAAAATAGAAGGGAAAAAAGGTTTTTTGGGGTGCCAGGGTAAATATTTTAAGGGGCCCTTTTTTTGGGCCCCCTTTATGAAAGGGTTTAGTTATAGGTAATACATATTTTTTAAAAAAAAGGTAAATTTTAATATACAAGATATGATGTAGGGCATAATGACAGTAGTTTTTTTTGGGCTATGTTTTAAAAAAAAAACTTTATAGACTTCAGGATTCATGTTTATAAGGGGGGACAGAAAAAATCAGATCACTTTTTAATTATAGCTACAGTGGGAAATTTTAAAAGGGAATTGTGGGGGACAAGGAAAATAGAATCAGTTTTAATAAAAAAAAATTGGGGGTTTTAAACCAAAAAAAGGGGCAGTTAAGGGAAAAAATAAAAAAAATATTGGAGGGGTGATGGGGAGTGGGGTTGGAAAGGGGGAAATGTATGGGGTAATTTAAAAAAAAGGGGTTAGGTGTTCAGTAGAAGTTTGTGGTTACAGGGAGTGGGGTGGGGGAA
>WNWK01037195.1:0-18661 GCA_009830355.1 Cherax destructor | reverse complement strand
ACCCGACTTAGGTCCCTGCCCAGTCCCGGAAGACAGCCGGGGTTTTGGGTAACCCCCTGATGTATGCTGGGAGGATTGAACAATCTTGGGCCCTCCCATTGTGTTGCCCCTAAACGTGTAGTGGCACCCTGCTCTTCAGGGGGATGTTTCGCCTGCCGAGTCTTTGTTTTCGTACGGGATTTTTGTTGCAAGTTTGGTACTAACCCCTCGAAATTTTTCCAGTATATAATAATGTATCTCTGCCTGCTTCTAAATCAGGTTTGGAATTTGGTTTCCCCATAGTTAGGGGGTTTTATCCCTTATGCTGCGGTGAAGGTTCTCTGCACATTTTCGGGTCAAATTTTCCCCCGCCTTAAAAGGTGATTAGTTGCGTATTCCCCTAGATAGAACAAGCGCAAAAAGTGTCAACAGGGGCCCACCCCGGGTTTTTGAAGGTTCTCATTATCCATCCTGTCATTTTCGACAGATGAAATTTTTTCATTGTTATGGCCCTGAAGGTGAGATCCTCTGCATGATCCCCAGGCTTTGACAATTTTTCCCTATTGTGTGGTTGGAATTATTTTTTACCCCCATAGTTTTAATTTCTTCGTTTACCGTATCTGAGAAATTAAAATTTTCCCATCATTAAATTTATTTGTTTCTGCAGCCCTTTTAAAGATTTGGTTTATGTCGCGGTCTTGCAGTGTCTTCAACGGTGGACACTGTATACAGTTCGGGTGTCATCTGCAAAGGAAGACACAGCACTGTCATATCCCTGTCAATGTCTGATATGAGGATGAGAATAGGAGGGGAAAGTTGTGCCTTGTCAGAGTTTTCCGTGCTCCTCAATTTTCCTGTTACTACTACTTTGTGTTCTACGTGGGAAATTATAGTCCATCTACCAACCCTTTACCCTTTATCCGCAGGTGCTATTACACCATGGTCACACTTGTCAAAGGCTTTTGCAAAATCTGTGTATATTCTGCATTCTGTTTATCTTCTAGAGCATCCAGGACCTTGTCGTAGTGGTCCATGTTGGGACAGACAGGAGCGGCCGCTCTAAACCCTCTGTCCTGGGTTGTGCAATTGTGGGATCAAGATGGGTGGCGATCTTGCTTCTAGAACCCTTTCAAAAATTTATGATGGGGCGTTAGGGAATTGGTCTGTAGTTTTTTGCTATTGTTTACTGCCCCTTTGTGGAGCGGGGGTATGTCTGTTGTTTTTAGTAGCTGGGACGATCCCCGGGTCCCTGCCCTTTTAGGATGTTAAAAGCATGTGATAGGGGGTTCTTGCAGTTCTTGATGAACACGGAGTTCCATGATCTGGGGCCCGGGGGCGGAGTGCATGGGGTTCATTTTTTTCCTTTTTAAGTCATTTGGGGCCCCTGAAAGTCGAAAAAGGGATGCGTCTGTCGGGGTTTTGTGGGACCTCTAAAAAACATTTAGGTTTTTTATTTTCAGTCTGGTTAGTGGCTCGCAAAGACTGAGTCATCTGGGATTTAATAACTCCTTTTTTGCTGTCATCTTTTGGACCCATCCGGGTTTGTAAGGGGCCCCTTTTGTTGTTCTCGACTTTTATTTTTCATAGGGAAAAAAAATACAGGGTTTCTTTCAATTTCATTTTTGGCTCTTATTCTTCCCCTTTTTCTTGATTCCTATAAGTTCCAGTTTTAATTGATTTTTATTTCTTGATAGTTCTCCCCCACGTATTTCAAAATATTGGCCTCCCGTACCGCCCCGTTATTTGTGCCTTGCCTGTATAGGGAGCACCTCTGGGTATGAAAAACGAAATGCACATCAAAGCCCCAAAAATTTTGGGAAATTTTATTACCTATGATTACCAAAAAACCCGGTCTGTATATCAATTCAAAACTCTGCAAAAAAAACCACCTACTCCCAAAACTAAATACCCACACTCCATTCCCAAAGTTATTAAATAAATTTACCTTCAAAATAACATTATTACTGTTTACTCCCCATAAAAAACCCCCAAAAATTTCTCAAAATAAAATAATTAATAACATAATCTAGTACAAATGTTGAAACTTATACCCCCTAATGTATATGCCATGTTATGTCTTTTTATAAACCACCTAATATAAAAAATCCATCCTCATGACCCTTTTCTCCTTGTAACTCATCTAATGACCCAAAAAAACTGTTTTTAAAACAAATTATTGATTTTTTTTTAATCTGTTAATAATTCTATTATGGTTGGGGATTGGGGGGGGCCCCCCGCCCTGTTCCTTTCTCCGTGTTTTTCGTGTTTTTTGGGGCTTTTGCGTGCTAGAACTTTAAAACTGTATGATCTTATAAGGTACATCCTCCATTGTCGAACAAATCAGGCAGTAAACAGTTATACTGGCCAAAAAAAAAAATTAGTGTGCAAGAACTTAGTGCCATAATCTCAGGGGGAAATTAAATCCCTGTGAAATAACAAAACAAACGAAATAATTGTCAGAGGAAGGAAAGTCCCCGAAAATAGGGAAGAAGATCTGTATAGTGAATATCTCAGTGGTGCCGTAGTATACAGATAAATTAATAGATGTTAAAGTGAAAACTAAAGGGGGAAATGTTAGGCCTAACGAGTTTCGTGTTTGAAATCAGTTGCCAGCGGCCTCCCGGGGCCTTTCCCGCAAGTCCGTGTATTGATAAATGTACTACACAATTTACATTTGACTTCTTTTGTGTGTTAGTTACCATTTTTTCCCAGGCACATTTGATTAGACATAGGCCCGTTGAATATTTTGTGTGTGTGTGTGTTTTGTGTAAGGGAAAAACATCGAAATTTTCCACCCCACGGGGGAAACGACCCCCCCACCAGGCCACCGGGCGTGTGTGTTTCTCACCTAGTTGTGGGTTTTGGGGTCATTAAACTCCTGGCCCCCTGTGTGTGTGTGGTGTGTTTTTTGTGTTGTGTGTGTTTGTGTGTGTGTGTGTGTGTGTGTGTGTGTGTGTTGATTGTTACCAATTTGCCAAGGACTGTCATTAGACACTAGGCCTGTTTTTTGTGTGTGTGTGCTCACCAAATTGTTCACCTAATTGTGGTTCGGGGGCCCCGCTTGCTCCTGGCCCCCCTCTTCATGACCGCTACTGGTCCTATCTCCCCCTGCTCCATGGTAGTGTAGTGGTAGTAGTAGCAATAGTAGTAGTAGTAGTGGTGTAGTAGTAGTAGTAGTGGTAGTGGGCAATAGTAGTAGTAGTGGTAGTATGTGGTAGTAGTAGCAATAGTAGTATAGTGGTAGTGTATGTAATAGTAGTAGTGGTGAAAAGCTAATATAGTAATAGTGGTGGTATGTGCAATAGTAGTAGTGGGTGATTACAATAGTAGTATGTGGTGTATATGCAATAGTGTAGTAGAAATGGTAGTAGTAGTAGGGGTATGTAGCAATAGTAGTAGAAAGGTTAGTAGTAGTAGTGGTAGTATGCAATAGTAGTAGTGGTAGTAGTAGCAATATATATTAAGTAGTAGGGTTATATAGAAATTTAGTGGGGTAGTATTGTAGTATGGTATAGTATTTTTTAGTAGAAACAATAGTAGTAGTGGAGTATATGTGGAATAGTAGCAATATAGTAGTAGTATTATAGTGGAAATGGGGAATATAGTATTAGTATAGTAGTAGTATGGTGTAGTAGGGGTATAGTAGCAATATAGTAGTAGTAGTAGTAGTATTAGTAGTAGCAAGGGAGTAGTAGTAGTAAGTAGTAGTGGTATAGTGCAATAGTATGTGGTAGTAGTAGCAATGTAGTGTGTAAATGTGTGGTAGTAGTGCAATATTTAATGGTTAAAAGGTATTAATGTGTGGTATGTAAAAAGGGGGGTATCAATAGAAAGGGTAGTAGTAGTAGTATTTAGTAGTAATGTGTGAGTAGTGATGTAGTAGTGGTAGTGTAAAATTATGGTAGAAAGTAGTAGTATAGTTGGAAAAGTGTAGTTTATAAAAAAATGGTGGTAATGTTGTAGTAGTGGTTTTATTGGTAGTAGTAGAATAGTATTAGTAGTATTTGTAGTGGTAGTAGTAGCAATAGTAGTAGTAGTGGAGATAGTCTAATGCCAAGGGAAAATAAAAAAACGGAAGCTGTAAACGAGCATAAAACCAAAAATTCAGGGGAAAACTTAAGGAGAGAACCCGTAGGCAAAAGAAAGGAAAGGCAAAGGATTTTGGAAAAGATGAAGGGTGAGGAGAGGAGGAGATGAAGATCGGTCAAGTCACGAGTGTTCTGAAGTTTGGAGCATTTGACAGTGTAATGAGAAAGCCACGACTAAGATTCATAGGGGAAATTTGTATAAAAAGAATACCTCAACAAGACGGTGTCTGTGAACTCTGAAAAAAGATTTTTTTTCTTTAATCCCAATATATTTATATCTTTATAGTCATGTTAATCTTAGTGGATTTATCACCTTATCCAAGTCATATCCATTTTTCACATATTAAATTTTAAGGTAAGAGCTGTTATCCAACCTCAACTCAAAACATTTTTAAATATATCCTACCACCACCTGTGATGGCCCTCAACAGTACACTCCTCAGGTACCTCTTGTGATAGGTGAACAAAGGGAACGGTGTAAGGGAAAAAACCAAGCTTTCCACCCGTGCCGGGGATCGAAACACAGACCCTCAGTATGAGAACTGAGTACGCTACCAACTGAGCCCCGGGACACTTTCATAGGGATTGGAATTGATTGGTTTTGCTTTTCACTGAAAAACTTTATGTTATGTAACAGAGTTATTATGTTATTCAACATTTCTAATAAAAATCTCTAGTCAGTTTGTCCAAGAACATGATTCGTGATGTTGTCTTTTTTTTCCCGTCATAAAGATTTTTAACTAATGTTTACTTTTTCCCTGGCTTTGTCAGAGAATAAAAGTGTCCATGACATATAACAGAAATAGGACAATATTAAAAAAAGTTTAAACACTAAGATTCGGGTAATAATTTCCTATAATTTTTTTTCCCCAAATAACGCAGTTTGAATTAAAATTTGTTTTGAGTTTATTTCCTAGTCTAGGGGCCTTCATTTCCAAACATGGGCAGTGAGGGAGAAAAAGGAACAAACATAGGCTTTTTTGTTTTTGGAATCCTTCCTAGCACAAAAACACATATGTCGAAGTTAACCTCCTTTTTTAACCTGGGTCATTTCCCGGGGATAACATTAAAATTAAGGAAGGCATTCTTAATTTTTTAACCAAAACTAAAGTCAAATATGTCCTACTTCCTCTACCCTAGGAAACATTGCAAAAAAATTGAATATATATACAATGTTTCTCAGTTTTTTTTTTGTTTTTAAAATAATTGTCTTGTTTCTCATATAAAATTTTTTTGCTTTAATGGTGGTGATTTTATATTTTTTACTTGTCCTTGAATTGTGTTAGATGGTTTTACTTGTTAGCACACTGAAAATTTTGTTACTTGTTACTGTAGGATGATAGAAGGTACGTCCGGCATTGTGATGGAGGGTCGATTTTTTTCTAGAATTTGTTAAATGGTGAAACTTGTTCCGAAGGGAAAAAGAAGAACTATGTCTAGAAAATGTGAATAGTTATACATACAAAGTGAACTAATATTTTGATTACTCCTGCAATAATGACAGACCTTTTACTAGTGCATCATTATATGACAGACTTTTATATCCCTTTTTTCTAAAAAGATTGTTATGCTCACCTGCTCTAACTTATAGTAACAATTATCGCTAATCCTGCAAATTCTTCACCCCCCCCTTTTTTTTTTCCCTCCACTCTTCGTCTTTCTTCCATGAAGATGGAAATAAAGAAGAAGAAAGTGTTGCTGGTGTAAATTTAAGTAAATATTGTTTTAAACAGTTTGAAGGATATAATTTTGGGGGGGGAATATATGTAGGGGTTCATGGTGGATGAGGTCAAGTATTTGTGGGTGCCCCGGTGGTTAAGAACACAGAAAAGTTTCACCTTGGTTGTGTCTCAGGCGATTATGGAAATTAATTTTTCATTTCACATAAAGAATAATGGAAGAATTTTTTATGAAGACGTATGAAGATCTAATTCTGAGACATAATAAATGAAAACAGAGATGTTATTTCAATAGTAAATGTCACCAAATGTCATTGTAATATCTGGTATGACCTCGCATCATTCCATGCGGAAGGTGACTGCATCATACCCCGGATAAAAAAGAACGCAATCTCTTTCCCTTGACTGGAAGACACTGTTTTTTACAGCGAATTTTGATCACAATGTCTTTCCCAGTATCTGGAAAACTATATATAATTTCTGTGAGTTAAAGGACTCTATTTTCCCCTGTTCAGTCATAGTGAGCGTGGAAGAGGACGTAGATGTGGACGTTGAAGAGGACGTGACGGGAAAATGTATCCATTTCAGCATTTCATCCCCAACAATTTCCCACACTTTCTGAGGCCCCAAGGCAGTGCCCCTAATTTCACGGGAAAGGGGCAAACCACTGACAGCTATCTGATATATCAAGCCTCATTACTGCCATGATACAGGACATCAAGAAGACCGTTTTCAAACATAAAAGAAACAGACAGACAAACAACAGTTCTTTAGATATTTAATCTCGAATTTAAACCCAAAAGGTTCTCAGAACTGGTGACCACTGTGACGTCACCCATCCAGCTACTCATGTTTCGTCCTTAAAGATCACAGAGTTGCTCCCGTGGCTGCCCAATGTCCTAATTGTCTCCCAAATGAATTTAATAATCGTATACAGTACGGACAAGTTCATAAAATTGACATGTACAAAGTTAAATTTTTAAAAAGTTTCCTTTTTCATTCGCTCCTTCAGGCGAATCGGGGGAATTAGTATACGAAACATTTTAGAATAAAAATACCTAACTGTTTCACATGCGTCTATTTTTTATAACACTGTCCCCACTAACACAACGGTTCTTGGTACGAACACATCGACAAAAATTTGCGGACACTAGTAGCGGTCATCATCTTCTGTCGTCTGTAAAAAATTTTCTGAGCTTCACCTTTGGAAGCATGTAGGTTTCTTTTCTGATGCTTCAGGTTCTCATTGTTCCCGACTATGGGCCTTTCTCTCTGGCTGAGGTTACTAACAACCCAAAACTATGTCTTCAGGGATGAACTGATTACATTGTCTTTGCATCTCTACTGATTCTGTTGCCTTTGTATCCTATTTAAGAAACCCTGTGAAGTGAAACGTTTTTGGGGTGGGGACCTATCTGTTAAAATTTGTCTAACTTACGTCTCTAAAAACTTGCCAATTTATTAATTCAATCATTACACAAACATAACCATTTCTCAGCGTCCTGTCTGCCAGCGCTGGGAGCCATTCCCCTTTTTACCCCATGGCCCGGTGGCTAAGCTCTCCCTTTCGGAGGGGGGTTTATTCCCCGGGGGGTGGGAAAAATTTTACGTGTTTCCGCCTGTTGTCATGTTCACCTAGCGCAAATAGGTACCTGGGTTTATTCGTGGGGGGGTCGCATCCCGGAGGACAAGATTGAGGACCCTTGAAAAAGACGACAGTCTTCGATGACGCACTGACTTTCTTGGGTTATCCTGGGTGGCTAACTCTCCGGGGGTTTCCGGGAAAAACTTATCTTATCTTTTCTAGGGACTCATTGCCCTGACATTATCGCCGTTTTGAGACATTTTTTGGGCGCATGATTCCAAAAAAAAATTTATTTTGGCTCAAGAGTCAAATCAGTAACGAGACACGAGAGGGGGGAGGGGCACCTTGGTTTTTTTAGAATGTGAAAGGATCAGCTCATTGATTTGACATTCTAATCACCTGGAACAATGATCTCAGGCTCTGCCTAATCCATAATACCTCTGAAGTATCGAGGAAACAGTCCTCAGTGGAAAAAAGGTAGACCCAAAAAATTCCCAGATGGAAAATGTCTGACCTTCTACTTCAAAAAAAACTAAAATTATATTTTGTGTTAACATCTTATACAGAAAATTTTTGATATTGCAGTGTTCGACATAAAAAACATTTTGACTTTCCTAATTCTTTCTGGCACCTCCATCGACCATTGTTAATGATCCCCCTAAGCCACATTCCTTGAAAATCTCTTTTAATGTAGACTCATGTCCCAAAAGAGATTCTTTATGACACTGAACTACCATCACAACCTGGTGAAGAATTATCTCGCCAACCTGACTGGGGAAAGAAAAATAAAATGGCAGTTTCCTCGGGGCTTCCACTTAATTTTGGGAATCTCTTCTTGGTGATGTTAATAATACTAACCCCTTGTAAACATTATTTTTTAAAAAAAAAAAAAAAAAAACATTTACCACTATTAAAAAAATACGGAATTGGAAAACGAAAAAAACTCATCCCCCCCCCCTGGCCTGGTGGGCAAAGTCTTTTTTCCCCCGCTGGGGTCCGTGGTTCGTTTCCCCGGCAAGGGTGGAAACAGGGGGAGTGTTTCCCCCTTTGCCCCTGTACACCCATCAGAAAAGGGGTACTTGGGTGTTAGTCGACTGGTGTGGGTCGCATTCTGGGACAAAATTGACCTAATTTACTCTAAATGCTCTGCATAACAAGAGGCTTTCTGTATAGTAGTATGTCACTGATGTCACTAGGCTGTATCCTTTGTACATGTACTTGTAAATACATATTTATTATTATTTTAAAGGAACTTCTAGAAGCCGAAAAATTGGAAGTGGATTACTGGATGGGAAGCTGAAAAAAAAACAAAGAAAACGGGAGTCAATAAGAGGTGGCACAAAGCAATTTTCCCTTGATCTGGACCAACATGGATATGCACATGGTGAAATTATTATTATACCTCTAAATAGACACAAGAGTCTGTCTTTACTAGCAGTAAAAAAATGTGACTGTTTTCTAAGATTTTGCAAGTCCCGCGGTCTTGGTCTATTTTCAAATGTGTCCTCAGCATAAACTATTATATGTACTTTAAAATTCCCTTCAGAGAAGTGAAGACATATCCCAAATTATTTAAATCATAAATTTTTTGTTACCCTTCAAATTTGTATAAAAACTAAAATTTTATTTATTGTTTATGTTCTCCAGTTGTTCCCCAAACAATATTAAATTCTCAATTTTAATGGATAACTGGACCAAATATTTTTTACAAATTTAAAACCCCAAAAAGGGTAATTTCAGGGTCAAAGGTTTCCCAGAAATGATTTTGGGGATCAATGGTTGACCCATTTCTCAGATGTCTTACTAAGGAAACTTTTTCAACACTGGCATCAATCAGTAATTAAAGGTTTGAAAATGGTTTTTTCTTTTAGAAACGAATAATCTGGGGAACGCACCAAAATTTTGAAAATCTTCGCTTCTTGGGAAACTATGGCTTTAGAAAGGTCCCCCGCCTTTGTGAAACCTTTCCCATGTGGCAAGTCCTGGATGAAACCAAAATCAGCTCTGTAATAACATTGATTTTGAGCAGTCAACTAAGTATTTTCGGGGGAAATCATGGCAAAAAGCAAACTTTAAATCCTGGCTCTTCACTACACCCCAAGGATTACCTTAATGTAATTTCTGGGAAATTCTTTGGGGTTTCGAAACCTCATTTGATTTCCAAAAAACCCGGATTGGTATGTGTTTGGGAAAGAAATTTTCAACTTCTACATCCGAAACCCTCCTGACAGATGGGTGTATTCTGCACATATTTCGAAAGGAAGATCAGTCACCATGACGCAAAATTTCACTGAAAAGATGGCAAAATGACATTTCTTTTTGTAAAAATTAATGGTTTTTAGGGAGGGGATGTTAAAAAAGATGGTTGAAGATTAAAGGGGGTTGGAATCAAAAGGGAAAAGGAAAGGGTATCAGAGTGGTTTACCAAAAAGTTAATGAAGAATCCAAAATCTTAGAGGGAGCCAAAAAAATACCAGTACATGGGTTTTGCCCCTTTTCCCAGTGAGGGTGCAAAAAAAAAATTAAAAAAGCATTTAATCTTGTGTGTCCCCCTTTTTGGGGCCCCAAAACCCTGTCTAAACATGTTTACCTCTCCCGGGATGATGGATGAATCTGTATTTCAGAGGTCTTAAAGGGGAAGATGTGGGAAGAATTCCCAAGTTTTGGTTTCCCCATTTAAAAATGAAAAGAAGCCTTCCAAGAGAGCAGTAAAAAGTAACTACACTCTTTTAATTCTAAAATTTCCCTGTTTCTTTGAAAACCTGTTTTTTAGGAAATTTTAAAACCTTTTAAAAAAAAATAAAAAAAGAGAAAAAGAAAGGGAGAGAGAGAGAAGGGGGAGGAGGGGGCCCTGGCAAAAATGATGGGGGGAAGAGACGGGGGGAAGCCTCAGGAACCCAAAAACAATCCCCAGGTCCAAGTTCTCTAAACCTCATCTCCTACAACCAAACCAATCCAGCCTCCCCCACACCCCCCCAACACAAATAAACCAAACCGCCTTTCCCTTCCACCCTTCCCCCCCCCCGCCCTCCCCCCCCAAAAATTGGTCTGAAAAGAAATCGGGTTTTTGGGACTCAAAAATTAAATAAAAGAGAAAAATTGGAAATCAAATCACTGAGCACCCCTGGTGATAGTACTCAAGATAAACTCAGGGGGATGAAAATGCACATTTTCCCCAGCTGGATATCAGTTTGGGAAGGGGGGAAAATAAGGGAGGGGGGGTTTCTATCAAAAAAAAGGGAGTTTTGGGGGGATGGCGGACTGGGCAGAAAAAATGGCTCTTGAGAAACATTTTATTCCCTGGTGGCCCAAAAGTGATACAATGATGTCAATTCCCCACTGAAACCGGGAGCCCAGAAAAAGGGATGAAAGCGGGGCAGTGTGCCTTTGGGTGGGGCAAAAGGGGTAAAAAGTAAAAAAACTTGTCTGGGTTTCAAAACAAGGGTTGGAAATCCTGTAGCCACATGGGGGCCCAGAAACTGGAAGGCAAAGCGCTGGGGGGGTCAAAAAACCTACTTAAATGTTGGGACAAAACAAGAAGAAGGGAAAAACCCGCAAGCTGGTTATTCACCAATGTTCAGTTGAGGTTTTAAAAAAAAAGGCTCTTCTACGTTAGTGGTCAAGTAGTCGTGATTTCGAATACCTTGATAGTTAACAGTGGAGAGTGAAGCAGCATAAAAAAAAGAAGCAGAAGCCAAACTTAAAAAAAGGGACTACATAAGTATGAGCAATCCTGCATGAGGTCCCGTTGGAAGGCTAGAGGAAATATAGTCCTTTTTTTTTTAAGAATGGAACAGACAGGCAGCATTAAACTACATTTCCCAGTGTCACTGACGTATAGAATGTAAAGTCATGGAGAAGATTATCAGGAGAATGTTGGGACCTAGAAAAAAACAGGCTTATTCATGAAAAAGCAAGGCTTCAAGGATGGAAAATCCTTCGTCACAAACCTACTGGAGTTCAATGACAAGGTAACAGAAGTAAGACAGAAGAAAAAGAGAGGGGGTGGATAACTGCATTGCTAGAGTAGCAGACAGGAATAGAAAAGGAAAGCATTGCAAGGGACCAGGAAACACCAGACAGGAAAGAAAGAAAGAGTGTTGATACGTAAAATGGTGGAGTGGGCTCATGTGTCGAGTGGGGTTCCATAAGAGTCGTCCAGACCGGTGCTGTTTCGTATTGTGAATGACATGGGCGGAAGGGGTAGATTCAGAGGTAGCCAGTTAGCAGACGACATGGAACTAATAAGGAGAATACAAGCACAAGAGGATCAGGTAGGACTACAAAGGATCTGGACAAGGTGCAAGCCTGTTCCGACAAGTGGCTCCTGGAGTTTATCCCCACCAATTGAAAGGTCATCAAGTTTGGGAAAAAACAAGAGACTTCAGAGGGGAAAACAGACTCGGGAATCAACGACTGCATCCCTCACTCAAGGAAAAGGATCATGGATAAGCATAAATTGAGCATTTCTATTGAGGTACATCATTTCGACATCCAAGTAATTAGACATTCGGACATTGTACATCATATTGTCAGGCCCATTTTGGGTATGCAGCACAGTATGGAACCCACACCTGGTCGAACACGTTTTGGAGTGCGGTTTCAACAAGACTAATCCGGAGCTAAAAGGCATGTTCAATGAAGAAAGGTCAAGGGAACTCAACCTGACGAGACAGGAGGACAAGATGGATAGGGGGGACATGATAATTACGTATAAAATATTGAGAGGAATTAAAAAGTGAATAGGACCAGGATGTCTAAAAGATGGGACACAGTAACAATTTGTTAGGTCCAATCCTGCTCTTGGGGAGAGACTGGACCTAGTAGCGACCAACGAAGAGGCTAGACCAGGAGCTGAAATCGATCCCTGCAACCAGAAACAGGATCACACTCCCCATACACTCAAACGCACACACACTCTTCTCCCCACACCACACACAGCAGAGGAACAGATACTCGGGCTGAGGAAAGAAGTAGGTACCTCACAGGAACGACTAGGAAGTTATGTGAAGAATTCAGCTCAAGCTTCAGGGAGGTATTCACAGTGGAGACAAAGAGGCTTCCAACAAGTCACAAGTCACGGTGGCAGGGTGCACCAGCAAGTACTGGACACACAGCACACAACTGCAGAGGGGGTAAAAACGCAAAGGAGCTAGATACCTCGAAGGCGGTGGGCCTTTGATAATCTCTCCCTTGGGTCCTGAAAGGGAGCAGATGCAATGTTTGTGCCACAAAAAATCTTCAATCAAAATATCAAAAAGGGGCAACGCCTGATGTATTAAAATAGCAAATGTAGCCGATTTTTAAAAAAGAAGACAGAATGCACTACATAACAGACCAGTGTCACTAAGATTATTACATCTAAAGTTATGGAAAAAAATTTTAGGAAAAGAGGTTAGCACCTAGGCACCTAGTGTGGTTTAGGAAGGGAAATCCTGCATCACAAGGTAAAGAATTAGGACGGGGAGAGAGAGGAATGGGTAGATTGCATATTTTTGGACTGTAAGAAGGCTGTCGACACAGTAACACAAAAAAGAGCGAGTGAAAATTATGAACCACAGGGAAAGGACAAAATAGACAGCAGACGGAGTACAGCCTTGGGGTAGACCTGCAAACTCCCTCAAGGGAAAAAGGGTTTTTGGGGTGAGCATCATACCGGCACATCTGAGGCACATAAACCCAAAAACAGCTGCAGCATTTGGGAGCATAAACCTGAGAATAGAGTTCCGACATATAAGTGAAGAGTCATTCACGACACTGTAACACACCTTAAGTCAGACCCATATTGAGTTGGGGGATTTGAAAATCGAAGGTGTATTTGTGTCATTCTGCAGAGCGGAGTAGCAATGATAAGGCTTGAGGCTTCTTACTTTATTAGAATAAAGTGTGAGGTACACAGGTGTTTTTTTGGCCCTGCTGGGGCCAGGTTGGGAAAAAGGGGGGGACGCCTTGTTGTCTGAGTGATGGGACCCAAGAGAGGGAGAGCCAAGGGTGGGGAGACGACGTGGGGTATGCCCACCAGGCTTGCCCTCTGGTGGAAACTATGGGAAACTGTCATGTAGGCTTACGCTTACATATGCTCGGCAGGCAGACGATCCCCGTCGGGAGGGAAATGTTTACCTTCTGAAATCGTCATTTCTGCTCTTCTACGATGCAGTCATATCGTGTTAAATTAAGCCCGCTAGTGGAATAATCTTTCCCACAAAACTCTACCTAGCATCTGCTGCAAAGAATATCTTGCAGATAAATTTTTTGCAATATATGCTCAAGGATGCCTTCATTGTCTGCGTAGACGATTGAAGCTCATAAACTGCCCGACAACACTACAACTGCATCAGTGACTTTGGTTTTCAAGTTCTCTCCTCCCCCGCTCTGAGGGCGAAGAAATAAAACGTCGCCAAATGCTCACAAACTCTAACAACTCTATCGTGACAATCCCAAAGCTTCCCACAAAAAAACTGTGGAAGCCTTTGTTCAAGTTTATCTTTATCGACTTTATGGCTTCTCAAGCTCTTCCAAGTCACTTTGAACGGCGATCCCAGCACATCACACCCTGTTGAACTTGTTTTGCCCTACCAACGACAAGAAATTCTGTTGAACCTGGCTGTGAAGGTTATTACTTCAAGACTTGTCCAAAATCTCTCCAAAATCCCTTTATATAAGAGTGATCATAACACTTTGCAGAAAAAGCCCCAGAGAAAGGAAGTAAGAAAAGTCAAGAAGAACTAAAGAGACATCCCCCAAATCTCAAATGTATGCAGCCATCACTAAGATTCACCCGCAGCTTCAAAACCATTCAACTGACTCCTCCACTAGCAACGTACTCTCCTCTCAGACGGCGCTCCTTCCAAAGTTCTCTACTGCTGATGTATACACACCTTTCAAATGCAACAAAATTTGAATCCAAAAAACTAATTGAACTCCCCCCACTCATCAATATGCCAAGTTTAAACTTCTTTTACTCTCCCTTTGCCGACGTCCCCAAAATTATTCACAACGTCGTAAAACGAACCTGCAGCCCCAACTCCTTCTGCCCACCGCACCGTTACTGAAATATCTCCACCTGCTGACAGACTTCTACCACTAAGACCAACGTCACTGACTCACACCCAGCTCATATCAAACAACAAGTCTCACCCCCGCTGCTGACCAATTACAGCCACCGTCTCTGCCTTCCAACCCCCGAGGATACACAATCGCCGAGGAAGGGGGAAAATTTTCCCTTGTACCCTAAGGAAAGGTGTTGGAAAGATATTACTTTCTACAAAATAAACCAAACGGAATCTAGTATTGCAGAGAACTCACACTCGACTACGAAAAGGAACTGTCAAGTTTACCTGCATCCCCGGACATCTAAGCTCGAGGGGTAACTATTTGAATTCATTGAAAATTAATTTCCAAATCAACCTTCAGGAAACTCAAAAACGTCTCCTCTACTGAAAAATCCGCCGTAATTTTTGAAAAAAAACCCTCTTTGCCACCTTACACTGCATTGCTAAGATATACTCAAGACAACTGCCTTCAAGTTCAACCTATTTTTTGTCTTCTACATCTGCCATACCTCTTCTGCTGGGTTTTTTCAACTGAAGACATTTCTCGCCAGAGCTATTCTTCGCCAGCCCGGGGTCCCCCCCCCCCCTTCTCCTTGTGGGCTTACCTGTCAGTTGTTTGAGTTCGACTATGGATATCAGTGACTCCCCCTCTTCACCTCTCTTTCTTCACCTCTTTGGTTATCACTTGCTTTGCTCTCCTTATATTATCTCCTAAACCTCTGGTGTTCTGAGAGCATTTCTGCAAAGGGCACTTGTTCCCCTTTCCCCTATTCCTCTACACCCGTTGTACTTTTATCTCTACCACACACCTTCGTACCTTTTTTCCTCCATCTTTTTTAGATCTACCAGACGAAGTACCTGTTCCTCAGTGGCAAATTTGGGCTATTATCTTGTGCCTTGCCTGTTCCCGATCACTCTTCTTTTTCTTTTTCTCTAAGTCAAAAGCTGAAGCTATCTTCCGCACTGTTCGTCCATCATGTGTTAAAACCAGCCATCAACACATCCCCCTGACCCCGGACCCCAGCTGCATCTCGTTTCCTTTTTTTTTTCTCGTTCTATTGGTTTTAAACTACTCAGTGTGAAAAAAAATGTTTACCCCTACCTAGTCTGTACTCACTGATATATACCCACCTGTATTGAATGCAGGGGTTGAGTCTAAGCTCCTGGTCCCGCATCTTTGCAATTCGATACTAGGTTAACTCTCTCCTGGCTGGAGATTTATCGTACTTATTCTTAAAACTATTTACGGCTCCTGCTTCCACTACATACTTCCCCAGATTGTTCCAGTTCCTGACAACTTTGGACATCCCCCTTACCTCCTGGACTAGTCTTTGCAGACCTTCGATTTTTTAATTTCTTGACGTACTGACAAGGTGTGGTTATCTGGTGCTGTATATTCCAATATGGGCGACATTTCACGGTGTACAGAGTCTTGAATGACTTCTTACTCAGGTGTCAAATGCTATTATTAGGCTTCCGGGGCGCCCATTTGCTGCAGCAATTATTTGGTTGATGTCCCCCTCGGGAGATGTGCTTGTTATTGTAATCACTATAAGATTCTTGCCTAGAGTGAGGTCTGCAGCCTTTGGCAACTCTGGCCGGAAACCGTCTGTGGTCTTCTTTGATCTTCCCAAATCTTTATAACCTTACACTTAGTGGGATAAACTCAAGTACTAACTGATCCTAGTAAGTTTGAATTCTCCGCAGTAATTTCAAATCGTCTGCAAACAGGTACACCTCTGAATCTATCCCTTCAGTCATGTCATACAGATATTCGAGAAACTGCACTGGCCCGAAATCGACCCTTGTGAAACCTCGTTCGTCACAGGCGCCAACTCTGACACTTCGCCACGCACCATCACTATGTTTTCTTCTTAACAAGTATTTTTTGATCCATTGCAGTGCTTCCCTGTTATTCCTGCTTGCTTCTCTAGATTTTGCAGTAACCTCTTGTGCAATTGTGAAGGAAGCCTTTCTGTGTCTGTGTGTGTGAGTGTACTCACCTAATTGTACTCATTCAATTGTGGTTGCAGGGTTTCAGTCATAGTTCCTGGCTATATCATACCTATTCTTAAAGATGTGTATGGATTTTGCCTCTATTACGTCACATTCCACACCATTTCACTTCTTGACATATCTACGACTGAATAAATATTTTCTATCATCCCTGTGACTCTCCTGAGTCTTCAACTTCCAATTGCGACCCTTATTGCTGTGTCCCATCTCTGGAACATCCTGTGTCTGCTCACCTTGTCGATTCCTCTCGTTTTTATATTCGTTATCATATCCCCCATTCATTCTGTCCTCCAGTGTTGTCAGGTCGTTTTCCCCTTAACCTCTCCTCGTAGGTCATGCCCCCTAGCTCTGGGACTAGTCTCGTTGCAAACCTTTGCACTTTTTCTAATTTCCTGACGTGCGGCAAGATGTGGATTCTAAACTGGAGCTGTATACTCCAATAAAGGGCCCAACAGAGTCCTTGCAAAGAGGTCGGAATGTCTTCCTTTGGTTCGTTAGGTGCCCATATGCTGCAACAGTTGTTTGGTTGATGTGCGCCTCAGGAGATGTGCCCGTATCATACTCAACCCAAGATCCTGTTTCTTGAGTGAGGTTTGTAGTCTTTAGCCCCTAAACTGTACTCTGCCTGCGGTCTTCTTGCCCTTCCCCGATCTTCCTGACTTTGCACTTGCTGTGTACTCACCTATTTGTTCTCACCTATTTGTGGTTGCAGGGGTCGAGTCATAGCTCCTGGTCCCCCTCTTCACTGATTCTCTAGGTCCTCTCTCTCCCTGCTCCATGGCTTTATCAAATCTCGTCTTAAAACTATGTATGGTTCCTGCCTCCATACGTCGCTTTCTATGCTATTCCACTTCCTGACAACTCTATGACTGAAGAAATACTTCCTAACATCCCTTTGACTCATAGGAGTCTTCAACTCCAATTATGACCCCCTTTTTTCTGTGTCCCCTCTGGAACATCTTGTCTCTGTCCACCTTATCTATTCCTCGAGTATTTTATATGTCGTTATATGTCTCCCTAACCCTCCTGTCTTCTAGTGTCGTCAGGCCGATTTCCCTTAACCTTTCTTCGTAGGACAATCCCCTTAGCTCTGGGACTAGTCTTGTTGCAAACCTTTGCAAATCTCTAATTTCTTGACGTGCTTGACCAGGTGTGGGTTCCAAACTGGTGCTGCATACTCCAGTATGGGCCTGACGTATATGGTATATGGTTACAGAGTCTTGAATGATTCCTTAGTGAGGTATTTGAACGCTATTCTTAGGTTTGCCAGCCGCCGTATGCTGCAGCAGTTATCTGATTGATGTGTGCCTCAGGAGATGTGCTCGGTATTATACTCACCCCAAGAACTTTTTCTTGAGTGAGGTTTGCAGTCTTTGGCCACCTAGACTATACTCTGTCTGCGGTCTCTTTGCCCTTCCCCGATCTTCATGACTTTATATTTGGCAGGGTTAAATTCAAGGAGCTAGTTACTGGACCAGGCTTGTAGCCTGTCCAGGTCTCTTTGTAGTCCTGCCTGATCCTTGACTGATTTAATTCTTCTCATTAACTTCACATCATCTGCAAACAGGGACACTTCTGAGTCTATCCCTTCCGTTATGTCATTCACATATACCAAAAACAGTACAGGTCCTAGGACTGACCCTTGTGGAACCCCACTGTCACAGGTGCCCACTTGACACCTCGTCACGTACCATGACTCGTTGTTGCCTCCCCGTCAGATATTCTCTGATCCATTGCAGTGCCTTTCCTGTTACGGTGCCTGATCCTCTAGCTTTTGCATTAACCTCTTGTGAGGAACTTTTCGAACGCCTTCTTGCAGTCCAAGAAAATGCAGTCTATCCACCCCTCTCTCTCGTGTCTTACTCTGTTACCTTGTCATAAAACTCCAGTAGGTTTTTGACATAGATTTTCCTTCCCTGAAACCGTGCTGGTTCTCGTTTATAAGCTTGTGTCTTTCTAGGTGCTCCACCTCTCCTCCTGATGATCTTCTCCATGACTTTGCATACTATACACGTCAGTGACACAGGTCTGTAGTTTAATGCCTCGTGTCTGTCTCCTTTCTTAAAAATTGGGGCTACATTTGCCATCTTCCACGCCTCAGGTAGTTGCCCAGTTTCAATGGATGTGTTGAAGATTTTTTTTAGTGGCACACAACATCTCTGCTCCCTCTAAGGATTCACGGATAAATGTTGTCCGGTCCACCGCTTTGAGGTATCGAGTTCACATAGCAGCTTCTTCACCCTCCCTCGGGTTTTGTGTTTT